>JAKUCV010000365.1:38198-73172 GCA_028386065.3 Turnera subulata | reverse complement strand
GCTCACCGGCTCGGCTCATCAACTTGGTTCCCAAGCAACATCGGGGCTTATAAGGTCCTTCTTGGGGGAGTACCTAGACTTGCATCTCCTCTCACGAGAAAGCCCCATCAAATCATCCCATCTACCCTCTTCTACCATAAATATTGGGACTTACATCTCCTATCCTGAGAAGGCCCAACCAGGTCATGGCATCTCACTTCTTCTGTCATAGATATTGGGGCTTACATCTCCTCTCATGAGGAGGCCCAAAGTCACCTCGGTGTCTTAAGTCGATGCTTCATCACTGCCTCTGCCTTTTTCTCACCTTTTGCCTTAGGGTACCTCCACGATTTCCAATATCTCCACTATCTCCTCGTCTACTGGGATCATTGATTTGGGATGTATCCATCATCCCTAATATCTTCATCATCCCCTTCCAATCAAAGCACTACTCCCCCATGATGTCCTAAGGGTTCAATTCTATTGTAGAGTTTATGGTCATCAGGGATCCTTGACCCAAGCTTTGTTTTCTTCCAAAATATTTGAAAATGGTGGGAAAGTGTGGTGGGATACATTCGCAAAAACATTTTTCATTATTCTTTCAAAACATTTCTTCCTTTTTCTTTCTTTCAAGACTCAAGCCCAAAAAGATAAGGATTTGAAAGAGTGAGACACCCTAGCTCGAATTTGTATTTTATGCTTTGAAAAACATGTAATGCAATGCTCAAGGTATGCACATGTGAATTCCCTAAGACAAGGTAGACCAACTAAACATATGTGTCAACTGGGAAACAACACCAAAAATCTAACATCGGCTTAAACTTGTATACCTACTACCATAGGGTTCCTTTACTAGACTCATCATTTCACTTCACACAATGTAGCACCTTACGCAGACACAACACATATATACAAGGCATGACATATATCACACAAATGCACGTACCACTTATTGAATTATTATGCATGAGTTGCTCAGGGTATGCAGCTGGTTGGGGGCTAAAGATTGCCGCTAGGGAATAGGTTGATCTACTCACATGTGGTAATGGATATCGCGTGAGGTCCAAGGCCCATTAATCCCCATCATTGCTAAGCATCGAGAAACGTGTTCACTCAAGCCACTATCGCTTAAGGAAAGCATTGTAGCGGACTCAGATTCCCTCGCCCTCTTACGGTATAGGCTTCACATCAATCAACATGAATGCAAGGCACTTATGATGACACATAAAAAGACATACAAAATTCAACGATTGCACAAAGTTTCTTGAACCCTCAGAATCCTCAGTGGAGTCGCCAGCTGTGAGAACCCGACCCAAAGTCACTTGGGCCTCCTCACCTTTCCCTTTATACCTTCTTCTTAACCAACCCCCATTATCTTTGGAGTCGCCACCTGAATTTTATTATGGGATAAAATTTTGGAGAAACCCGTTCTTGAATCCCAATGACTCCATTTAAAGCAACTGTTTAGCAAACCAAAGACAATGGGCCCGGGGGTTTGTCATGGATGGGAAGGTGTTAGGCACCCATCCATATTGGGATGAAATTTTGTGCAATTGAAGAACATAAGTATGCCTTGTGCAAGTGTGCATATAGTGTGGAAACAAATCACATAAGAATAAAACTGAAACAAAAAGGAAAATAAAAATATTTGGGCTTGAGTCTCCACCACTAGAAACCACCTACGTACCATGACGAACGGGTTCAAAGCCCACGTAGTTCTTGTTCATGGCATCACAGCACTCACTTCGTCATTACCATTATCAAATCCTCAACAAATAGTAAACACAAAAGGGGTTTAGTGTTACCTCTTGTAGCCCTCCTNCTTCACATCAATCAACATGAATGCAAGGCACTTATGATGACACATAAAAAGACATACAAAATTCAACGATTGCACAAAGTTTCTTGAACCCTCAGAAT
Organism: Turnera subulata; assembly: GCA_028386065.3. Classification (NCBI taxonomy): domain Eukaryota; kingdom Viridiplantae; phylum Streptophyta; class Magnoliopsida; order Malpighiales; family Passifloraceae; genus Turnera; species Turnera subulata. The sequence continues at coordinate 71,273 of JAKUCV010000365.1, read as the reverse complement.
CCTCAGTGGAGTCGCCAGCTGTGAGAACCCGACCCAAAGTCACTTGGGCCTCCTCACCTTTCCCTTTATACCTTCTTCTTAACCAACCCCCATTATCTTTGGAGTCGCCACCTGAATTTTATTATGGGATAAAATTTTGGAGAAACCCGTTCTTGAATCCCAATGACTCCATTTAAAGCAACTGTTTAGCAAACCAAAGACAATGGGCCCGGGGGTTTGTCATGGATGGGAAGGTGTTAGGCACCCATCCATATTGGGATGAAATTTTGTGCAATTGAAGAACATAAGTATGCCTTGTGCAAGTGTGCATATAGTGTGGAAACAAATCAAATAAGAATAAAACTGAAACAAAAAGGAAAATAAAAATATTTGGGCTTGAGTCTCCACCACTAGAAACCACCTACGTACCATGACGAACGGGTTCAAAGCCCACGTAGTTCTTGTTCATGGCATCACAGCACTCACTTCGTCATTACCATTATCAAATCCTCAACAAATAGTAAACACAAAAGGGGTTTAGTGTTACCTCTTGTAGCCCTCCTCTAACTTATTGGTTTGGGTTGAATTATGCACCCACTTGCTTCCCACTTCTTAGCTCAATTTTTTATTCCCTCTTGGTCTACCCTTGCTTCCTCCTTGTTGATGTTACCTACGAAATTCCTCCAGAGTTTCTGCCTATAAAAAGATTTCTAGGTTTGGAGAAGTAGAGTTTCTCCAAGCAATAAATTTTATGGGGGTGTGTCTGTAATGAGAGATCGATCCCTTGAAATGTGAATGGGAGGTGCTATTTATAGTATTCTGGGGAGTATAGGGGCGTGGACCAGCCTAATGACCAAGGTCACAGCCAAAAATCTGGGCCAAAATTGTTTAGAATCAAATTAGGGGCGAAAATCAGGGAAAAATCGGATTTTTGGGCATCAAGACCGCCATGGCCGACGGTCATTGACTGGATGGCTGCCAGGCCGGCAGTCAACAGTGGATGGCTGCCCGGACCTGGCGGTCGTCCCGCCCGACACCCCTGTGTTCCCCCGTTCTTTCCTTTTTTGCTCCCGGTTTCCCTTAATTCCTCCCTGATTTGATTCAACCGCGTAATCAACCCCTAATTAACCCAGGATCACCTCTTTTATTGATTACTACTCCTCCCAATCATCTCCTAATTTATTGACACATATTAAATCCCCATTTTATGCATAATCTATATACTATATAAAAGCACCAACTCCAAAAAAGCCGACAAATTGACCTCATTACCCTTCATTAATTAAAATTGACCCAATTATCCTTCAGTAATCAATTATTATTATTATCAATATATCAATATATATCTATACTAAATCTAACCCTAATTTTCGTCAACTATCAGTAAGCCTATTCCTATTCCTATCTTTTCTTTTTTTCTTTTTGTTTTGGGGTGTTGAACCTTAATCCAAATAGATCCCCTCCATCCCATTCTCAAAAGATTTTTTTTTTCATCGAAGTCAATCCAAGAATTTAATCTTTGCTTTTTTTTGTTTTTTTGACACAAATTAAATCAAAGAATCTATGCTCCTCTGGTATGTATCTATGTTTCCTTCAATTTAGAAGCAAAATTTTATTTTTTTCTCTCTTCATACTATCTCAAATTCCTCCATACCCTAACTGTAACAGCCTGGGTAAAAATTTGGTATTTTTACTGGGACTGTAAAAGTCGTTATACAGTGATTTACCAAATGAATTATTCTTGGGTAATTAATTCATGGTAAATCGGGCATCGCTTTTCGAAACCGAGGTTTTTCCCGCGCTCGGAATTTTTCCGTGGATTTTTCGGACCAAAGTTGGTATTTTTTGGGTCTCGGAATCCACAGAAAAATCATACGGGAAAATAACTAAGGGGGGTATGCAGTTATTTTCTGGTCCGGTCTGGACACGCCTGCATTATTGTGGCAATATTGCAGGCGGCGCTTTTTCTTCTTCTTCTTGTGTCACTCGTGATTTTCTGCATGCTTTTGCACCCTACACCATCACCATCTTTTCTTCCCTCTCTTCCTGCAATCACTGCCCAGTTCCTCATTTTCTTGCCCTGCAAAATACCCAGTAACCATCCTGTGCTCACAAAACCAAACCAGAGAGAGAAAAAAAAAAAAAAACAACACACACAGCAACCAAACGTTGCCGTTTACCAACCCCTCCTCTTCCTTTCTTTTCTTTTCTTCTTCTTCCCCGTTAACAACCATACACCACCGCCACGCCACCGTCCAGACGAGGCGACCGCTTGCTGCACCTGCCGCCGCAGTCTGCAAGCATCAGGTCGTCGTCACCACGCCTCTCCTTCCGCACGCCCATCGCCCCCTTCACGGTACAGCGTTGCCGTTCGTCTTCCCCCGTCACATTGCGCCACAACCATCCATCAGCCCGCCGGCCACTGCTGCAAGTCACCACCGGGCCGTCGCCGCCAGTGGAGACAACCCGATGAAGCCAACAGCCCGGCTATCGACGACTGCAGCCACCAGCACCAGCACCTTGACACCTCGCCGCCTTCGTCTCCTCCCCGCGCCGCTTGCATACTCGCCGCCACCGGGGAGTCGCCATAGAGCTACCGCGACCTGTCCTCGTGTCGTCAGACCTGCACCACAGCCGCCTCGCCTAGCTCCGACTGTCACTTCCACTGCAACTCCGACGACACTACTCGGTAAGTGTTGAGGTTGAAGATGACGCACAGACGGGTCGTGGGTTGTTGGGTTCAAGCAATAGGCTTGGACTTGAGCCTTTTGTTTTGGGGCCTGTGACCCTGGACACTTGTGGGTTTAACTTGAATAAATTATGGGCTGGACTGTGGGTTGTGGGTTTCGGCCCAGTTCGTTTTTAATTAAACAAAATAAAAAGCTGTACACATATAATTATACTTACGTAATTATAATTTCTGGAAATATGGTTATATTCACGGAAAATACTAAAAAATTATATTCTGAAGAGAAATTAAATAATATTTTTTTCAAAAAGAAAATATATAATTCTGGAAACAAATAATATTAAGATTATTAAAACATACTTTCTGGAAATATTATATTTTGGAGTATATATATTTGTGGTATATAACATAACTATTTTTGGAAAACTAACATAGTTATAGTAGCATTTATAAAAGAATATTACCTTATGATAATTTATTTTTAGAAAAAGGATATACATTGTATCAATGTTTTGGGAAATATATATATACATTATCATTATTTTTGGAAAAATTATTTCATGGTGGCTATAATTCTTAAAAAAAAATTTATGTTGTATAAACTATTCTATGGAAAATGAATAGCTTTATGGAAATTATTTTGGAAAAAGTATAGTTATTTATTAAAATATTTTGAAAAGAGTTTTAATAAATTATTAAATACCAAAGTAATATTCGGATATACGTACGATATATTATCTCTGGAAATGGTTTTAAAAACAATTAAAGATAATTTTATGAAATATAACCGAGACATATAACCGAGGGGGATGATGTTTAATTTACAGTTTATGGCATCATAGCATACCAATTATATGCATTTATGTGAGCATGTTATTTTGTTGTATAGGTTTTGATATCGGACAGTTTCTCGAGGAACCGACTTTGGACCGGTTGATGTTTTCAGAGTTGAGTAATCGGCTAAGGTGAGGATGGATTTCTTTTGATATGTGCCTATATTACTCGGTTGTTGTGTTTGATGATTGTTGCACTGTTGATTGTTGCATTTGTTGTGGTTTGATTCGGGATGTTTATCCCAGTACCATGATTGATTTTGGGATGTTTATCCCCGTACTTTGAGTTTTGGGATGTTTATCCCTGTGTCTTTTTGGTTTAAACAATATTGGATTAAATAATAAAATGTGATAAGGATGTCGATCCTTGGTTTTGGATTGGGATGTCTATCCTGGTGTTTTGGTTAGGGATGTTGATCATTGAGATTTGGTTTTGGATGATGATGATATAATTGTCACGTGGTAAGTAGAGGTACGACCGGATGGTTTGAGACTGGGTTACTTGTGATGGGCATGTTGATGCCGGTTTGATTGGGATGTTGATCCCGGGTTCTTTTTGTTCTGGCACCAGGAACAGGTTGATAACCTGGTACGACCCTAGCTTATCCGTGACGGGGCCCGGAAGGATAAATTGGGAAATTGAATTTTTGTTTAAGTCTTTTTAGTCTTGGACTAGTTTTGGGTCGAGTTTTTTTAGATTGTTATATTTTGGCTGTTATGCCTGTTTTCGACCTTGAGTATTTTATAGTATTGCATATTGATTGTCTATCCATGGTTGGTGAGCACTTCGGACTCACCCCTCACCTGCAGGTTTTCATCCCGTAGGTTGACTTATTTGTGATTCAGGTACGATGCATTTTGGCGGCTGTGACGTTACCTCGAGCAGGACTTGGATACATATGTTGCATTGCATGGTTTCTTACTATTATTGAGAACGATAAAATTGCTTCTGCTCTGCTATAATTTGGGTTCCCAGGTTTGGGTGATGTGTTTTGATGTTGGGCCGAAGGGCCAGATTTCTGATGTTTGTTTTGATTACATTGGGCCGTTGGGCAGGTTTCTCTGTTTTATTCATTGATATTATCTTTGGGCCACTGGGCCGTGTTTCTTGTTGTATTTACTATTGTACAGTTCTGGCACGTGTTTACTGAGGCTGGTAAATACGGGTCGGGGCGTTTCATTTTTGGTAGCAGAACGGGCGGTAGGTCCTTGGGTGATTGTTTTGCTTATTTGTTGTGCATAGCTCGCTCCGTATGTTTATTATTTTGTATTCATGTCATTTAGTTAGTACATGATGGATCCAGTCGAGGGATGCCAGCTTGCCACAGAACATTCACATAAGAGGTAATTGATGCCATAACCATGCAGAAACATAAATATTATTATTATTACTAATATTATTACATTATAATTATTATTAAAATTATCTATCTCGTTGGTACAACGTTGACCATGAAGCTATTAGGGTCATTGGTAATGTTGACCCTGATGCTATCGTTCCACGAGAACCACATACCGCCCGTGTTGTTCTGGCCAGGAAGCTCGAACCGGTTTGCTGGAGAGAACCAAAGTGGGATGACACCGTGATTGTGTTCAGGCTGCCACTGGGTCACCATGAGCAGAACCATGTTGGGCTTGTACTGGTTCTTCAGATCCCTCAGGGTGCACGCGAACTCCTTGGAACGCCTAGCGATTCCTCTGCAGTTCCACACCAGTAGACGGGCCTTTGGCCAAGTTGGTGGTAACCGAGTTACTCTGGGCATGCTTTGGGCAGTCATCGAGAGCTAGTAGTAGGTGCCTTGGTCCAGGAATTGGCAAGTGGGCTCTAGGTTGAATTCCTGAAGCCTTTCAGAAATGAAAAACATGACGGAATTGGCCGAACTCCTGAGAACGCCTAGCGATTCCTCTGCAGTTCCACACCAGTAGACGGGCCTTTGGCCAAGTTGGTGGTAACTGAGTTACTCTGGGCATGCTTTGGGCAGTCATCGAGAGCTGGTAGTAAGTGCCTTAGTCCAGGAACTGGCAAGTGGGCTCTAGGTTGAATTCCTAAAGTCTTTCAGAAATGAAAAACATGACGGAATTGGCCGAGCCGTAGAAGGAGGTTCTCAGAGTGCTTGAATCCTCCAGGAAAAACGTCTCTTCCATGGGAGTGACAAAGAACCTCGACGAGTAGAGTTCGTCGGCGAAAACCAGACGAGGCATCCTACCGAGCTTGCTCGGTAGTTCCTCTGGACGTTCATTGATCAGGCTGTAGGCCAATCGATTCCTTCTTCCGAGGGAGGCACCTTCGACGAAGAAGACGGATGATGGAGCAGGCATCGTGTTTTGGATGCGTTGGTGTTTTGTTTTTCTGAGTATTATGGTTTCTTTTGCCTTAGCGTTTTGTTTGCTTTAAGATGCTTTATGGTTTTGCTTTCCACCGTTTCGCCTTTTATAGAAAAAAAAATTACTGTTTTTCAAGGTATAACTCCCACATGTTTTCGGAAAGTTTTAAATATTTTTCGGTGATGGGAATAGCAGATTCCATTCACATAATTCCAAACCGTTTTCATTCTTCAAGGTGTTGCTTTTTGAAAATTTTTTCGTTGCCTCATTTATTGCTTTATCATTTTGTGTGTTTTGGGGCTACAAACGCAATTGTTTTTCAGCTCTTCTCCATCTCACAATTTTCTATCGCCCTGGCTATCTTGGCGCTTCTTTTTATGGTTTTTCTATATTTTCTACATCTTTTATCACATGCATCTGTGACCGCTGTGGCTAGATTGATGGGACCATACCTCGAGCGGAGTGCAAGTGCGACAAGGTTGCTTCTGTTTGGACATCGTGGAGAGATACGGGACCTGACAGACGTTTTTGGCTCATGCGGAGTTTGTGAACAAGTGGATGTCGTTTCTTTCAAGGGACACAGGACGTTCTCGTGATCATCACCTTGCGAGTTAACGGATGTCTTTTTCACGAGGGAAACCGACCTCACCGTTAGTTATGCATGATACGTTTCTTGGGATCGAGGATGTTTACGACCGATATGAGCACTGATCATGAAAATATGTTTTTGTTTTAACTTCTTTATGTTTTGGTTTTGTTAAACGAGTTTTGTATTTAGCTTCTTTATGTTTGATTTTATATCCTTATTGTTGATTTTTGTTCTACTTTGAGATGTTTTGTTTTTCTGTTTAACATGAGATTTCGTAACATAAGAGTTTTGATTTAAAAAGAAAGCTTGTTTTATTTATTTCATAACGGTTTTACAACAGAGAAGAAGTACTCTAAGGAGTTACTTGCTTCTCAAGGTCTTTTACAAGCTTTTGGATGTTTTTCATGTGAGGAAAGAGTTCCGCGCACGCCAGTTCGATCTGCATCACCGCCGAGCTGACCTTCCTCAGTGAGACGTTTAGCTGCGGTAGTGTCTGCTGTGGAGTGCTGCTTTCAGCTGTTGCTTTGCCCTTCCTATCCTCAGCTTCTTTGCCAGCACGCTTCTTTCACCGTCTGCTGGAGACCACCACATCTTCCTTCAGACTGATGATGTTGGTCTTGAACCGCTTCTTGGGAGGTTCTTCATCGGAGCTTGTCGGGAAAGCAGTACCACCGATATAGCTGTTATCCTCGGAGTCTGAGGTGGTTCTTGTTCTTAGTGGAGAGTCCATGGCTGAGATTGAGTTCTCAGTTATGAGGTTTGGTATATATAAGCGGAGGAGAAGTTGCTTAAGGGTATAAGCGGTATCTCGCATTGAGTTTGGACACCTGGTAGAGTGTACCAGAAGCTTATCGTGGTAGGATCACGGATAAGACGGAATTTCGAGGACGAAATTTTTTTAAGGTGGGTAGAATGTAACAGCCCGGGTAAAAATTTGGTATTTTTACCGGGACTGTAAAAGTCGTTATACAGTGATTTACCGAATGAATTAATCATGGGTAATTAATTCAAGGTAAATCGGGCATCGCTTTTCGAAACCGAGGTTTTTCCCGCGCTCTGGATTTTTCCGTGGATTTTTTGGACCAAAGTTGGTATTTTTTTGGGTCCCGGAATCCTCAGAAAAATCATACCAGAAAATGACTAAGGGGGGGTATGCAGTTATTTTCTGGTCCGGTTTGGACACGCCTGCATTATTGTGGCAATAATGCAGGCGGCGCCTTTTCTTCTTCTTCCTGTGTCACCCGTGATTTTATGCATGCTTTTGCACCCTACACCATCACCACCTTTTCTTCCTTCTCTTCCTGCAACCACTGCCCAGTTGCTCATTTTCTTGCCCTGCAAAATACCCAGTAACCATCCTCTGCTCACAAAACCAAACCAGAGAGAAAAAAAAAAACAACACACACAGCAACTAAACGTTGCAGTTTACCAACCCCTCCTCTTCCTTTCTTTTCTTTTCTTCTTCTTCCCCGTTAACAACTACACACCACCGCCATGCCACCGTCCAGACGTGGCAACCGCTTGCTGGACCTGCCGCCGCCGTCTGCAACCATCAGGTCGTCGTCACCATGCCTATCCTTCCTCACGCCCGTCGCCCCCTTCACGGTACAATGCCGCCGTTCGTCTTCCCCCATCACAACGCGCCACAACCACCCAACAGCCCGCCGGCCACTGCTGCAAGTCACCACCGGGCCGCCGCCAGTGGAGACAACCCGATGAAGCCAACAGCCCGGCTGCCGACGACTGCAGCCACCAGCACCAGCACCTTGACACCTCGCCGCCTTCGTCTCCTCCCTGTGCCGCTCGCATACTCGCCGCCACCGGGGAGTCGCCATCGAACTACCGCGACCTGTCCTCGTGTCGTCAGACCTGCACCGCAGTCGCCTTGCCTAGCTCCGACTGTCACTGCCACTGCAACTCCGGCGACACTACTCGGTAAGTGTCGAGGTTGAAGATGACGCACAGACGGGTCGTGGGTTGTTGGGTTCAAGCAATAGGCTTGGACTTGAGCCTTTTGTTTTGGGCCTGTGATCCTGGACACTTGTGGGTTTAACTTGGATAAGTTATGGGTTGGACTGTGGGTTGTGGGTTTCGGCCCAGTTCGTTTTTAATTAAACAAGATAAAAAGTTGTACACATATAATTATACTTACGTAATTATAATTTGTGGAAATATGAATATATTCACGAAAAATAATAAAAAAATATATTCTGATGAGAAACTAAATAATATTTTTTTGAAAAAGAAAATATGTAACTTTGGAAAAAAATAATATTAAGGTTATTAAAACATATTTTCTGGAAAGATTATATTTTGGAGTATATATATTTATGGTATATAACATAACTATTTTTGGAAAACTAACATAGTTATAGTACCATTTATAAAAAAATATTACCTTATGATAATTTATTTTTACAAAAAGAATATACATTGTATCAATGTTTTGGGAAATATATATATACATTACCACTATTTTTGGAAAAATTATTTAATGGTGGCTATAAGTCTTAGAAAAGAATTTATGTTGTATAAACTATTCTATTGAAAATGAATAGCTTTATGGAAATTATTTTTGAAAAAGTTTAGTTATTTATTAAAATATTTTGAAAAGAGTTTTAATATAGTATTAAATACCAAAGTAATATTCGGACATATGTACGATATATTATCTCCGGAAAAGGTTTTAAAAACAATTAAAGATAATTTTATGAAATATAACCGAGGGGGATGATGTTTAATTTACAGTTTATGGCATCATAGCATACCAATTATGTGCATTTATGTGAGCATGTTGTTTAGTTGTATGGGTTTTGATATCGGGCAGTTTCCCGAGGAACCGGCTTTGGACCAGTTGATATTTTCAGAGTTGAGTAATCGGCTAAGGTGAGGATGGATTTCCTTTGATATGTACCTAAATTACTCGGTTGTTGTGTTTGATGATTATTGCACTGTTGATTGTTGCATTTGCTGTGGTTTGATTCGGTATGTTTATACCAGTACCTTGATTGATTTTGGGATGCTTATCCCCGTACATTGAGTTTTGGGATGTTTATCGCTGTGTCTTTTTGGTTTAGAGAATAATGGATTAAATAATAAAATGTGATAAAGATGCCGATCCTTGGTTTTGGATTCGGATGTCTATCCCGGTGTTTTGGTTAGGGATGTTGATCCCTGAGATTTGGTTTTGGATGATGATGACATAATTGTCACGTGGTAAGTAGAGGTACGACCGGATGGTTTGAGACTGTTTTGTGGTGGCCATGATCTGGGTTACTTGTGATGGGCATGTTGATGCCGATTTGATTGGGATGTTGATCCCGGGTTCTTTTTGATCTGGCACCAGGAACAGGTTGATAACCTAGTACGACCCTAGCTTATCCGTGACGGGGCCCGGAAAGATAAAATGGGAAATTGGATTTTTGTTTAAGTCTTTTTGGTCTTGGACCAGTTTTGGGTCGAGTCTTTTTGGATTGGTATATTTTGGCTGTTATGCCTGTTTTCGACCTTGAGTATTTTATAGTGTTGCATATTGATTGTCTATCCATGGTTGGTGAGCACTTCGGACTCACCCCTCACCTGCGGGCTTTGATCCTATTGGTTGAGTTATTTGTGATTCAGGTACGATGCATTTTGGCGGCTATGACGAAACCTCGGGCAGGACTTGGATCCATATGTTGCATTGCATGGTTTCTTACTATTATTGAGAATGATAAAATTGCTTCGGCTGTGCTATAATTTGGGTTCCTGGGTTTGGGTGATGTGTTTTGATGTTGGGCCGAAGGGCCAGATTTCTGATGTTTATTTTGATTATATTGGGCCGTTGGGCCAGTTTCTCTGTTTTATTCATTGATATTATCTTTGGGCCACTGGGCCATGTATCGTGTTGTATTTACTATTGTACAGTTCCGGCACGTGTTTACTGAGGCTGATAAATACGGGTCGGGGCGTTTCACTAGCTACCTGTATAGGGTGAGCCTATTTCTTTTTTTGCGTGTGTGTTATTAATCTACAAAAGTTTGATTCGAGATTGCAGGAAAGTGATGGCAATTTCAAGGCAGTCATGAAGATTTGGGATAGACAAAAATTGCAAGTAGATGGCTTTTTGGGGAACTTGAGGTTTACGGGAGTGGCGGGTGCGCCATCACGTATAGTTGGAGTTTCTTCCGCGGTAAATGAAGGCGATGAAGCTTGCAAGTGGGATTCTCAGCATTCCACTATCTAATGTAAAGCGCTTGAGATCAATATTATCTACTGTTCCATTGACCGAGCTAATTGAGCTTATACCACACTTGGGGCAAATAACTAAAGACTATGCTAATAAGGAAAAAGCAATTCTCTGTTCAACATTTCTTTGGATATGCTGAATCTGAAGGTATTGGTTCAAAAATGTTTTGTGCAGGTGCTAAAAAATATGAATTTGAACTGCTATTATTTTGTTGTAGTAACAGTAAAGTACAACTAGCAGCTTCACAAACATATAATTTTAGTTTACTGTTTGTTACTTATAAGACAATGCAACAATTTAATTATATAAATTATTATTCTAATTATATAACATACACTAAAATTAAAATAAATTTTATAAAAAAGATACGTAATTATATTTTTATAAAAAAATATAAATATATAAAGGATTCCATTACCTTAACCACTGATATGAGAAGTTCTATAAGTAAAAAATTGAAGAAGTAAAATAGAAAGAAATAAAAGGGCTACAAAATTAATTATTAATTTTAAAAAATCATGTTTCATCACCAAGAATTAAAATAAAAATTTTTAGTAAAAATTTGTTACAAAAAATTGAGGTTATAATTACTTTTTCGATAAAAGGGAAGGATAAACAAAACTGTTAAAAAATTATTTCGATAAAAATGAAATTTGAATAATCAATAAAAGTGCTAAAAAAATAAAATTAATAAAATGATGAGTCCACACAAGTCACCTCCCAGGATTATAAGATAATATCACCACCTTAGGCCGTAAAATAAATAATTAATATTAGTCTCTTAGAAATGTTGTTTTATAAAAAATTATAAAATTAATCAATATAAATTCCATGTAAACTAATAATAAATGTTACAATCTAAAACTATTAATATCGGTCAATAAGTATTTTTTATATAAAGTAAGAAATATTAAACATATTTAAGCATTCTGGTGTCTCAGGAAAGGCAGAGAATAAAAATAGAAAATTTTAAAGCATTTCTCGGAAAAAAAAAGTTAATGAAAACATCAAAATGAATGAAATTATTTTTGAATCAAATAAAAATTAGATCTGTAATTAATGTTTTCAGACATCTTCAAAAGGTTCTAATATTATTTTATTATATTGCTATGATAAAAAAATAAATTAAAAGTTCAAACATGCGGGCATACTCCTTGCTTCTGGAACATGTCAAAGGCTAATTAGCTCAAAAATTTAAAGATTGGCTAGGTCGACTTTTTAATTCTTTTTCCATAACATAAAGAGGAAGGGTAAAAAAATGAATAAGAATTTGGAAGTATAAATTGATTATTATACTAAATAAGATATAGAGTAAAAAATATAGGAAGGAGAGGAATATGGAAGAGAGGTCTATAGTATAAATTTAGAAAAAAGTATTATGACTTGAAAAAAAATGTTTGTAGAAGAAGAATCGAGTAGTTAACGAAAACTAACAACAATCACTACAGAAAAGGATCATCACAAGAATTCAAGACTTATGGTAGTATTGTTCGTAAACTACCACAAAAAGAAATAATGAAAAAAATAATAAAATAATTTAATAATCTATTTCATTAATAATATAATTTAATAATTAAAATTATATAATTTAGAATATCAAAGAAAAAAATATCATAAATAGTAATCGATTTATACATCCCTATTACATTACATAAACGGATTAAAGCCTTTTTTCATCCTTGTGTTAGACCATAAAGTTGAAAGTCATCATTGTATTGGTTTTGGTCTATTTTCATCCCTCTGTCCATGGGTTTTGACTTGTTTTCATCCCTCTAAATAGGCCAAAAAGTCGAACACAAGGATGAAAATAAGACAAATTTCACAAATAGAGGGATGAAAACAAGCCAAAATCTAATAGAGGGATGACTTCCAACTTTGAGGTCTAATACAAGGATGAAAAAACACTTTATTCCTTACATAAACTAATTCTTGATAAGGCCTATTGATTTGCCTAGATTATAAAAAACTATTTGTCTTGATTGTATATAAGTTCTTTTCTTGAGATAATTGATTAATATTATACAACGTGACTTAAAAAATATAATACTATGCCACGTGCATCGCACGTGAAAAAAACTAGTCATACCATAAACACATTTCTCATTAAAAAATGATTTAACTCTGATATTTCACGAAAATTAGTGCTAAAAATTAGTCTGCAAGTAATGTGTTTATGGGCTGATTAACTCTAGAAAAATCATATTTCAATAACTTGGGCTTCCAAATTCAGTCATAACCCAAAAATAAATCATCCTAATATTATTGGGTTAAAAATAAATAAGAAAGCCCAAGCAATGAAATAAAATATATTTTAGTACATTAGACCTTAATATTTTTTTATCCTAAGATTAAATCATCTCATTATTCCTAGAGTTCAAACACATACAGGTTAAATTTATCAAAATATATTTATTCTACTAAATTAAATTCTTGTCATGCTCTAACCCAAGACCAAATCATCTCATTACTCTTAAGGTTTAAGCATGCTCAAAATCCAAATTAGAAGAATATTTGTGGGTCAAATTTGGGTGTTCACAGAACCAGAGATGTTGGATTCGGGGGGTTCATCATAGATGGAAAGGTGTTAGGCACCCATCCATGTTGGGGCGAAATCGTGTGCAATTGAAGATCAAAGTATGCCTTATGCAACAACAACACAATAACAAAAAATAGAAAGGAAACAAAAATAAAACAAGAAAACAAACACATAATTGAGCTTGAGATTCCACCACTAGAATCCACTTACGTACTCCGGTGGCCGGATTCAAAGCTCACGTAGTTCTTATATGGCATCACAACACAACACAACACAACAACTCAACATCAACATAAAAAAAACAAAAAGAAAACACATAGTTTGGCTTGCATCCCATTGGCAACTTGAGACTACCTACGTACCAGTGTTTCAGGGTCAAAGCCACGTAGTTTTAACATGAATTCACACATTAATCAAAGCATCAACAGTAATAACATCATCATAGCATCACGTCACAGCAACTAACAATGATAAAAAAAAAAAAGAATAGGGTCACCTCTTGAAGCCCTCTTCTAGCTCCTATGCGCTTTCCACTCCTCAACAGAAATCCTTGCCCGACTTCAAGCAGGAATTCAACGTAGAAGGAGGCCGAATCAGTGTCTGGTGTCAACAACAAATTTGTATATCTTTCCCCTAGATTTCTGCAGACACAAAAAATGCAGCAATCCTATGTCTACAGCTCCATATATTGCAATTTTACCGAGACTGCGTAGAGAAGAATTCTCCTCTCGGGTTTGCACTCTTCTCTCCAAAAATTTGCTTTGATTGGCCTCCTTCTTGCTCCTCTCTATTGGCCCAAAAGTGCCTAAGAGGGAAGGGGTGAATTAGGCTTTGAAATTTTTCGGATAGAGGAAATTTGGTTTTTGTGAAACCAAATCTGGATAATACTTGGAGAGTGTTTTTAAGCAAGATTGTAAGTAAGAGGAGTAAGAGAGAATGAACACAAGTGATTTAGAGTGGTTCCCCCTCACCAGGTACTCCACTACCTAAAGGTTCCTCCCTTTAGGATTTCAAACACTCACTATGCCTTAGGTTTTTGCGGGTTCAACCTTAACCTTTACAAACACAAGCTTTTCTAGGCTAAGCTCAAACCTTTACAAGCTTTTCACAGGCTAAGCACTAACCTACCCTCAAATCTATTCCTAGACTTGAGTACCCAAAAAATCTAATCCAGGACTTGCTTACAAATAACCCTTTGAATGTGTTTCGCAATGTAAGCAGAAAAATCAAATCTTGATTCCGAAATTTCAAGCACAAGTATACGCTCAGATTTTAGCACAATAGCTGGGATGATTTTCCAGAGGTGTAATGGACCCTCTTTGTAGATTCTAAGTTAGGGGGAAAGCAGCTGCAACGGCTCTTTGAACTCCTAGTTGACTTCACTTCATTAAAGCTTCAGTTTGGTACCGTTGCGCCATGTCAACTCCTTGGTTGTAAAGTATTGCCAAGTATGGAAAGTTTGGACCACCTTCTTGGGTTGAGTAGGAGTTAGGTGGTAAAGTTATCTGAACTTCCATAAAGTCTTCCCTCTTACTTGTTCAACAACTCAATCCGTTGGAAGTGGTTTTTAATTGCTTGGAGGACCACACGCAACTTGCACAAAAGGTTGAAAGTGACAGCTCGCAGATATGGTTGCAACAAAAACCATCTGGCGTGTTTTTGAGATATGGTTTTTAACAAAAACCATAATTCTTCCTGTAAGCTAAAATCAACACAAAGAAAGCTCAAAGCACACTTGTAATTTGTTAGTCATCAAAATTAATTATTCACCATGACTAAACATGGTTAAATCACAGTTTAGCATTAAGAGGTGAATAACCTAATTTTGGTCAATAATTTCCCCCTTGTTGATGATGACAAATTAGTGTTGATTTTATTAGTGACAAGGGATTAAAAATTTTTCCATATAATTTTAAAAAGCTCCCATATTTTGTTGCTCCCCCTTTAAAAAATATTTTTTAATTCAACAATGATAAATTTTAAAAAGAATCTAAAGCAATCCTTGTGAATCATACTTAGTCAAGAACCTCCCCCTTTGGTTTTCAATTTCTGCATAAGAGATTTGTCGAATGTGTAGAAAAATACGAAGTAGCGCAGCATTCATACTTTGTAAATTTTGGTTTTCGACAGAAACCAAATTGTAGTTATAAGTGTGGTTTTTGATAAAAATCCAGATTTCGCATTTCCACACTTCCTGCATAAGATTTAATCGCATTGATCAAAAGAATAGTTGTATGGCTTCAACAACAACCATATTACAATAATTACAGTATAATCAATCAATAGAATCAACTATTTCTCCATATTCCTGCATAGTCAACCTAATCAAAAACATATGGTTCGGTCTGGTTTGTTTTTTCACAAAAACCATATCCATACTCTCGTTCCTGCATATGATCAATCAACACAACAATTTCTCCCCCTTTTGACATCAGCAGAAAGGGAACACAGACATAGGAACAGAGCAAAAATCATGCAGGGTTAAACATTCAAAAGAGTCGACTAATTATCCAAACACATTATCCAGAAAGATAGAGAATATTCGAGCAAAGAACAAACTAAAATAAAAACCAGAATATAGAACAAATGTGAATGCAATACATGATTCCTAAAGCATCAGATCTAGAAAAGGCTTCTTCATTCATCATCAGATAGTGCTGGAGGAGGCAATTTGGAACGAACCAGCTCAAATTGTTCCATCATATCAGCCATGAGTTCTCTGACCTCATCACGGAGGGCTCCAAAATCGGTTTTCCGAAGGCTGACACGAGTAGCAAAATCATCCAACTGAATTTCCTTGTTGTTTGCCCCTACTCTGATTACTTCATACTTTCCATTATGTGTAAGCGTTATACTCATGTTAGACAAAGTTTTTCGATCAATCTGTCTGATGCAAATGAAATATGCATAGATTTAGGCTTGATTTAAGAAATAATTTGCCCTCATTTCGTCCTGATTATATGCCTTCTATGTACTATTCCACCATATTCCTCCAAATTCCATCCCATACTGTATGATTAGTGATTTCAGGTGCATTTCGATCAATTCAAGAGGATTTCATTGAAAAATTTGAAGATACAGCCTCAGCCACAACATGAGCCTGTTGCGGAACCTGTGAGCCTGTCCCTGTGCCTTTGTCACAGCATGAGCCTGTTGCAGAACCCTTGAGCCTTTCCTTGAGGCTGTTGTTCACTGCAGATTCACTTGAAGGCCGCAGACCATCTTCAAATCACAAGATCTCCGCTGAAACTCACAATCCTCGCCTCTATCCAAAGAGAACTTATGACGTTTAATCATCTACAGAAGAGGCTGAAATCGATTGGAGAAGTAATCGAAAAAGAACTACAAATAGACCTCGTACAGGCTCAGCCTGCGTGTCAACAGCCTCAGCCTGTGCGTCTTGCAAAGCCCAGAAATTGTGGAAGGAATATAAAATTACACCACTTGCACCACCTGCTCTACTAACATAAACAAACATTCTCCTGACGTTCCCAGAGCACTTTCCAGAAGAAAAAGGGATAGGCACATGCCACTCAGAGGGAATCAACCTTGAAGAACAATTTTCCTCTGCTAAGGGTACCTTGGAACTTACAATCCACCAATCAACTTGCTGCCCATCATGCCTATCCTGACAAACACGATGGAAAGCTGAAGAAAACAACTTGCTCAATGCCCATGATTTCCAGCAAGTGGGGAGAAAAGAGAAGAGAGGAGCTGCACCTACAAAAGAAGAAAAAGAGAACTAGGGGAGGCATTCGGGGATCATCCACTATTAAAGACACCATTGAAGGTCTGGAACAGGGATTAAAAACCCAGAACTTTGGGTTTTCAAGGGGATGCACGATTCTGCAGCTTTTTCTGCAGAAATTGTGTCGCCCCTAACCTCCAATCTATTCCAAAACCTATGCTCACCTTGCTTTTATTGTTTTTGTAATTCTAAGCACAAACTAAACAACCCCTCTTAGGTTGGAGGGGTGCAACATGTCTCTGGTTTTTATGTAATAAATTGCTCTTTTCATATTCTTATCTCGTTTTCTTGTTTTGGTTGTTGCATACTTGATACATGTCTGAGTTCTAGCCAAACCCTCGCATGATTACATGTAGCTAGATGAAGGACCGAAAGGAGAAACCATAGCTACTGGAACAACAACAACCAACCCTTAGTTTTTAGCTTTTGACAAGAGTTAGAAACTAATTGAGGAACTAGCCTCAACACCAGTCTTAATCCCCTGTGTTTGACCGATGCGAGAGCATTAGGAATGAGAGAACCATGAGAGGCACCTGTGAGCGAAAGCAAATGGGTGCAGTATAGGTTGAGAGTGCCTGCAAGAACCGAATCTATTAATTAACTCTTTTGCTGTCAACAGCCTCAGCCTGTACACAGCACAGCCTCAGCCTGTGCCTAGTACAGCCTCAGCCTGTGCCTAGTACAGCCTCAGTCTGTGACAATATAGTCAAGCAGATAACACAATTCCTAATTTGATTCTTGATTGACTACTAGGGAGTTTCTTTTAATCAAGTAGTGGCCTGGTGAAGGATCGAAAGAAGAAGCCAGGAGTGCTAGACCAACAATAAGTCAGCCTTCACCCCCTAGCCGTTTGAAAGAAGATAAGGAGAGACTGTGGGTATTTAGCACCAACACTAAACTTCACCCTTAAGTGAACCTCTATTCTAGGGACAGGGGGTAGAAGGAAGCTTAGGGAACTATCAATAAGATTGAAAGCTGTTGATAGTACAATAGGTTGGGAGCCCCTTCAAGACATTTTATTAGATACAGCCTCACCCACAGGCTCAGCCTGTGCCTGAGGATGTTAAGCAATTTAAGGCATAAAACAGGACATGTGAACCCAGATGCCTAAGACTTCTCTCAATCTGATCTCTTCTTATTTCAATTCTGTTGTTAGTTTAATTTCATTGCTTAGTTTATATTTCAATTAAGCATACACCCGAAAATCACCTCTTATTGTTCTTTTCCAGCCTAATTTGTCTAATTTGAAGGGTAACAGACTCAGCCCAGTCCCTGTAGGTACGACCTTGATAAGTACTACAACAACCCTTTGCACTTGCAGGAACCCGTTGCGGATAGACGACATCAAGTTTTTGGCGCCGTTGCCGGGAACTGGCGCTTGGTTCTATTACTTTTTTTTCTTGATTTATTAGGCTTTTTATCACTTAACCTTTTCTTTTTTCAGAATTGAAGTTTTCAGGTGGTGCATGCCCCAACCCAAGAGCAAGCAACCAGCTCTAATGTTCCACCAAGAAATCGAAAAGTCAGCCCGCCGGATTCACAACCAGAAGCAACAAAACATGGCGAACAGACCCAATGAAGGAGCACAGGCTCAGCCTGTTCGACCCTACATCCCCATGTCACAGCTCCTACAACCACCAACCACAGTAATCCACAACAGCATTGCTATCCCGGATGTTGACGCCCCATATGAGATTAGAACAAACCTGCTGAGCTTGTTAGAGAGGACATTTGGAGGCTTCCCCTCTGAAGATCCAAACTCGCACTTGCAGAATTTTCTACGGGTGTGTAGCACTGTGAACATAGCAGGGATGACCAAGGAGCAGCTGTACATGAGAGTGTTTCCATTCTCACTTCAAGATGCAGCATTTGAGTGGCTCAATAACCATGAAGCAGGCCATTTCAGAGACTGGGACAGTCTAGTCAGAGCTTTCTTGAAGGAATACCATCCATCAAGCAAGGCTGCAAACTTGAGACGACAACTTATTGGCTTTTCTCAATGCTATGATGAATCAATTCGTGATGCTTGGGAGCGCTTCAACGGATTATTGAGGAGATGTCCAAACCACCGAATTGATGAGGCTGTGCAACTTGAACAATTTTATTGTGGCCTATGTGATGAAGATCAAAACACCTTGGACAAGATGGCCAATGGAGCATTCTTGGACAAGGACTACAATGATGGAGTTGCCATTTTTGAAGCTCTATCCAAGAGGAATACCCAAATCAGGGGAGTCAAGGCCTCCGAAATGATCGGTGTGGACCGAGTGGTCAAGCTAGAGGCAGAGTTAGAAGCCCTTCGGAAGCAACTAGGGGTTGCTACAATCAAGGCAACTGCAGCCATAGGCTCAGCCTGTGGAGGAAGCGGAGGCCTCATGGTCCATCTAGCTGCCCACTCTTTGCTGAATGTGATTCTAAACAAGCCTACTACATCCAACAACAGCAGAATCAATATGGGGATACATACAATCCAGCTTGGAGAGATCACCCAAATTTCTCTTGGAGGTCGCTAAATGAAGAAAGAAATCCACCACAGACTCAGTTTCAGAGGAAAAACCATGGTGGATATCAAGGTGGATATCAAGACATGATGAGCATGCTGCAATCCTTCCTCGAGAACCAAAATAAAATGAATGAGGAGATTAGTCAAATAAAGTCCCACAAAAGAATTCTCGAGAATCAAATTGCACAGCAGGCCACATTGTCAACTAGCCGACAAGGAGCTCTTCCAAGAAAAATAGTAGAGAATCCAAGGATTGAATATTGCAATGCTGTGATCCTTCGCAGTGGGAAGGAGTTAAGGGAAACAACACCGAGACAGCCTGATGCTGTGGAGAAAAAGGCAACAGCATCAACATCCAGCTTGGGACAAACAGTGCATACATAGGCTGAGCCTGTCAGCATAAAAAGTGCTGAGAAACAGCCCCAGACTGTTCGACCTTATCAACCTCCTCTCCCATTCCCAGAAGTATACCACAAGGCCAAATTGGAGAAGCAATTCAGTAAGTTCAAGGAAATGCTAAGTAAGTTATATGTGAATGTTCCTTTTAGTGATGTGGTTACACAAATGCCTTCATATGTTAAGTTCCTCAAGGAGATTTTGACAAGGAAGAGAACCATTGATGATATTGAGACTGTAGCTATGACAGCCTAGGGGAGTGCTCTCATTCAACATCAGCCACCCAAAAAGTGCTCAGACCCAAGGAACTTTACAATACCATGTCATATTGGGAGCAAGAAGATTGAATGGGCCCTATGTGACTTAGGAGCTAGTGTCAGCCTGTTACCACTTTCCATCACTCAAAGTATGGACCTTGGAGACATCAAGACCACAAAGATGAAAATCCAACTTGTTGACCGCTCACTTGTGTATCCTGTGGGAGTATTAGAGGATGTGCCTGTCAAGGTTGGTGATTTTTATATTCCTGTTGATTTTATGGTCATGGATATTGCATTGGATGTCCACACACCCATCATTTTAGGGCGACCTTTTCTTGCCACGGCTAGGGCATTGATTATGTTGAGTAAGGAAGGGTGACATTGAGAGTTGGAGAAAATACGATGAATTTCAATATGCTCCAGTCTCCTAAGTCAGAATTGAGCTTTGGCACCTGCTGCTAGGTTGACACTCTTGATGACAACAATAAGTCAATACAACAGGCCCAGCCTGTCCAGCAGCCTGTTCAACAGCAATGGCCTATCAATCAAACTAGAGCTGATGATTTTGCACCAAATAATGAGATAAAACCTCTTCCTCCAGAATTGAATGAAGAGCACTTAGAGATGAATGGGAATTCCATGGTTTACAAGGAGAGAACCATAAAAAGGCACAATGGTCAAAACATCAAACGCACTTTCAAGAAAGAAGACCAAGTCCTTTTTCGGGATAAGAAACGATCAAAGTGGTCTGGTCCATTTACCATTCTTCGTTGTTTCCCTCATGGAGAAACGAAGATTGCTGGTAAAGGGGTCAGCCCGTTCATAATCCATCATAAGAAGGTAAAAATTTGCCACCCTACCATTGGAATTTTCAGGGAGATTCAACCTTGCCAAAACCCTCATACTTTTTAAACAAGGAGGGTGTCCAGCTACAAGACATGAAAGAAGCGCTTCTTGGGAGGCAACCCAAGCGGTAAGTTCTACGTCTCTAGTTTCTCATTCCGTTCATGCATTTTACCCTTTTTGTTTTTGTTTTTGTAAGCTACTAGGTGATTGGAAGGAACAATGGAGCAACCTCTTCACATCAGACCAGAGAAATTTTCCTAACGTTTCTTTTAATTTTAAAGCCTTGACTTTACAAGGGACTATTGGGGCCTATTGCACCACAGGCTCAGCCTGTTGTAGACACAGACCCACACTGCTCATTCACTTTGCATGCATGTCACCTTCTTACCTCCCATTAATTCTTTCAAAGTCCTTTGCAGCATTTCAGTTTGGGGTACTTCTATGTTTGTTTATTTTGTCCAAGTACTTTTCAGTTTGATTTTAGTGTTTACGCCCTTTGCATCGATTGTGTGATTGTGTCTCTTAGTTACGGCATTGCACCCTTTCTTTGTTTAGTTTTTGCAGTGAGGACACTGCAAATTTTCAGTTTGGGGTATTTATTTTAGGGTGCAATTTAGCCATGTATGACTTCATGTACTTTTTGAATTTCAATAAATGCAATTTCAAGTTCATCTATTTTCATTATATTTCTGACAGTGTGACCATGTCTCTATATTTAGGCATCCTTTCTTATTCTAATAAATTCTGCTCAAATTCTAATCTCATGACTTGTCTTACCTTTCCAAAGAAATAGAGCAGGACTATTCAAGCAGCTAAATTCCATTAAATCTGTCACTTGGGAAGATTCTTGTCAATTTGTTTTTTCTAAATTAGATAGGCTCAGCCTGTTCACCTTAGAACAGGCCCTTACCTCTGTCAAGGAGAAATTCAAGCAGAAGTTTTCAAGCAAGGAAAGGACCTAGGCTATCTTTTTCACACCAAAGAGACTACACAATCCTATACCTGACATATTAATCCCTTGTAAACCCCTTTTGAGCCAATATGTGATGGCCCTGATTTATTCCTTCACCCTGCTCACCCCACCTCAACCACTTGAAGCCAAAACAGGGGTCATCATGTGCCTAAGGCACAAGTTCCTTCAAACAGCTCACCCTATTGATGAGTCTGTGAGTGAGATTTCATCCTATTAAAGGTGTTTGAGACTGTTTGCACTTAACAAATGCAAGACCAGAATGCCACCACACGTTGTGAGCTACTCTCTTCCTAGCCATACTAAAAAAATGGCCAGTGAAGAAAAGAAAAAAACATGGAAAAGAGAAGCAAGGAGAAAGGCAACATTTCGTGAATCAAACTCCATCTTAAAACACAGGAGGTAGCATGAAATCTCAAGGGATATGAAATCAAACAGTCCCTATATAGCCTCAGACTGTTCACAAACGGAACCGAATATTTCAAGCTCAAAGGCCATTAACACTTGTTCAATCCATCCACCATCCTTTGATAGCCCTCACCCAACCGCAATACAACACTGAAACGTCCTAGTGATCCTAGCTTGATGAATTATGCACATTAGTGGAGACAAGGGGCAATGGTTTGCATATGAGGTAATGTTTTCACTTTCCAATTACAATCTTTGGCAAAATCTCTCAAATGGCAGAAGAATGAGGCTCAGTTGCAAGATCATTCCTAAAATTTTTATTGACTTAAACTACTGACAAAGAATTCGGTTGGAATTGATGCAGTTTTGAAGGAAAATTTAAGGATGCCTGAATTAAGACACCACGAGGAAGAAACCTAGTGAAAATTTGATGCATTGAGATTAGTTTTTCTTCCTTTCAAATCATGCCTTCTTTTCTTCTCTGTTTGCTTGAGGACAAGCAAAATCTTCAGTTTGGGGTATTTTGATGCATATGAAATATGCATAGTTTTAGGCATGATTTAAGATATAATTTGCCCTCATTTCGTGAAGATTGTATGCCTTCTATGTACTATTCCACCATATTCCTCCAAATTTCATCCCTTACTGTATGATTAGTGATTTTAGGTGCATTTCGATCAATTCAAGAGGATTTCATTGAAGAATTTGAATATGCAGCCTCAACCACAACATGAGCCTGTTGCGGAACCTGTGAGCTTGTCCCTGTGCCTCAGTCACAGCATGAGCCTATTACAGAACCCTTGAGCCTGTCCCTGAGGCTGTTGTTCACTGCAGTTTCACTTGAAGGCCGCAGAACATCTTCAAATCACAAGATCTCCGCTGAAACTCACAATCCTCGCCTCTATCTAAAGAGAACTTATGACGTTTAATCATCTACAGAAGAGGCTGAAATCGATTGGAGAAGTAATCGAAAGAGAACTACAAATAGACCTAGTACAGGCTCAGCCTGTGTGTCAACAGCCTCAGCCTGTGCGTCCTGCAAAACCCAGAAATTGCGGGAGGAATATAAAATTACACCACTTGCACCACCTGCTCCACTAACATAAACAAACATTCTCCTGACGTTCCCAGAGCACTTTCTAGGAGAAAAAGGGATAGACATATGCCACTCAGAGGGAATCAACCTTGAAGAACAATTATCCTCTACAAAGGGTACCTTGGAACTTACAATCCACCAATCAACTTGCTGCTCATCATTCCTATCCTGACAAACACGATGGAAAGCTGAAGAAAACAACTTGCTCAATGCCCATGATTTCCAGTAAGTGGTGAGAAAAGGGAAGAGAGGAGCTGCACCTACAAAAGAAGAAAAAGAGAACCAGGGGAGGCATTCGGGGATCATCCACCATTAAAGACACCATTGAAGGTCTGGAACAGGGGTTAAAAACCCAGAACTTTGGGTTTTCAAGGGGGTGCATGATTTTGCTGCTTTTTTTTGCAGAAATTGTGTCGCCCCTAACCTCCAATCTGTTCCAAAACCTATGCTCAACATCGCTTTTATTGTTTCTGTAATTCTAAGCATGAACTAAACAACCCCTCTTAGGTTGAAGGGGTGCAACATGTCTCTGGTTTTTATATAATAAATTGCTCTTTTCATATTCTTATCTCGTTTTCTTGTTTTGGTTGTTGCATACTTGATACATGTCTGAGTTCTTGCCAAACCCTCGCATGATTACAGGTAGCTAGGTGAAGGACCGAAAGGAAAAACCATAGCTACTGGAACAACAACAACCAACCCTTAGTTTTTAGCTTTTGACCGGAGTTAGAAACTAATTGAGGAACTAGCCTCAACACCAATCTTAATCCCCTGTGTCTGACCGATGTGAGAGCATTAGGAATGTGAGAACCATGGGAGGCATCTGTGAGCGAAAGCAAATGGGTGCAGTATAGGTTGATAGTGCCTGCAAGAACCGATTCTATTAATTGACTCTTTTGCTGTCAACAGCCTCAGCCTGTACACAGCACAGCCTCAGCCTGTGCCTAGTACAGCCTCAGTCTGTGACAACATAGTCAAGCAGATAACACAATTCCTAATTTGATTCTTGATTGACTATTGGGGAGTTTTTTTAATCAAGTAGTAGCCTGGTGAAGGACCGAAAGGAGAAGCCAGGAGTGCTAGACCAACAATAAGTCAGCCTTCACCCCCTAGCCGTTCGAAAGAAGATAGGGAGAGACTGTGGGTATTTAGCACCAACACTAAACTTCACCTTTAAGTGAATGTCTATTCTAGTGACAGGGGGTAGATGGAAGCTTAGGGAACTATCAATAAGATTGAAAGCCGTTGATAGTACACTAGGTTGGGAGCCCCTTCAAGACATTTTATTAGATACAGCCTCACCCACAAGCTCAGCCAGTGCCTGAGGCTGTTGAGCAATTTAAGGCATAAAACAAGACATGTGAATCCCGGATGCCTAAGACTTCTTTCATTCTGATCTCTTCCTATTTCAATTCTGTTGTCAGTTTAATTTCATTGCTTAGTTTATATTTCAATTAGCATACACCCGAAAATCACCTCTTATTGTTCATTTCCAGCCTAATTTGTCTAATTTGAAGGGTAACAGACTCAAACCAGTCCCTATGGGTACGACCTTGATAAGTACTACAATAACCCTGTGCACTTGCAGGAACCCGTTGCGGATAAACGACATCACTGTCCAAGTGGCATGAGAATTCAAAATCTGGTTGATTCTACACCAAATCTTCTAGCAGTGAGTGTAATTAGCAAGCCATGACTCCTGGATCTATAGAGGGCAATGTGGTGCAGCATCTGGTATGCCAAATCGATAGGACTCTTCTTCATCAAGCAAGCAATTAGCCATAAATTAGAATTTGAGATATCGGCCAAGTGCCACGGACGCAACAGAATCACTCTTGTGAGCATGTACTGATTGCTCGAGCAAGAGGATTTGTTTGCTAATAAGCACCTTTCTTGGTAGATCCATATACCATTTTCACTTGCTGACTGTAGGTCGGAGCACCTTCAATATTCACTCTTAACTCGGAAGTAGTGTTGTAGTGTTTGATGGTTCCTTTCTTCAATTTCAAGACATTCTGAATGAGATCAATAGTGATCTTTATTTTCTTGCCCCAAACAGTGGCTTCTACATACTCAACCACTCCATTTCTATCCTGCTTCACCCGTAGATTCTTATAGAACTCAATTACTATCATCTGGTCTGCTTGAACCTTCAAGGTAGCCCAGTAATCCAGCCTGTAATGTCTTAAGATGGACATGACACCGAGAGCCTCAAAATCTCCTAGGAGAACATTATAAGTCTTAGCAAGAGTTTTATACTTGTTGCTCCCATCCTCTTTCTTCTTCAACTTTTCATTAGTCATGGCTCGGACACTTATTTTGGCTTTCTTCTTGGGTGGCTTAGGGACCTCTTCTTCATCATCCTTTTCCTCATTTTCTAGTTCTAGGTCCTCCTCAACATCATCCTCGGTTGCCTCTTCTCCTTCTTGCTGCTTTTCATCAGGTTCCTAGTCTTCTTCTTCCACTTCCTCGACTTCTCCTTCTTCTTGCTGCTCTTCTTCCTCAACAACTTCTTCATCCTGTTCCTCTTCTCCTTTCTGGTCCCCTTCATCATTTTCTTCTTCCTCCTTTTCTTCTTTATCATTGTCATCCTCTTCTTCCTTATCAGAATAATTTTCCTCTTCCTCATTGTCCTCTTCCTTATCGGAATAATAACTTGTGATGAAATAGTCTGATGGGTCTTCTTCAAGTTCTGGTTCTTCATCACCAAGATTTTCTCCAGCAGACTTGTAGCTCAAAGTCTTTTCTGAATCACTCTCCTTTTGCTCTCTTCCTTTTCTTGGAGGGTTCTTCCTCCATCATCACTTCATCAACAGGAGCCTCATCAGAGTCGGAGTCAATTAGATGAACACGAGTGTCCTGCTTCTTCTCCTTTCCTGACTTTCTGACAATGCCTTTGTCGAGAAGACGACACTAGGTTTTCTCATTTCCATAGCCTTGGTTTTTCCATATACCACATCTGCTCTTTTCTTGTTATTCGACTTTTCTGGCTGGTGCATAGACACAGTTTGCTCCTCTTGATCATCACGCTGCTTCTCCAGCGCCTCTCCATTGTCATATTCTGACTCATCAAGAGCCTCTTTCTTATCACACTTTTGCACATCATCTGTTTTTTTTTTCCAACCAAATCGCCATTCACCTTAAAAGCTTCTTTTTTAGTACCTTCTGCAATCTTCAGGATATCTGAAGGTGTTGGACCATCGTGACTGGTCTCCTCGAAGCTCTTAGCCTGAGTAGCATTCAGATTGGACAACTCTTCTACAGCAACATCATTCTTTGTCATCAATTCTCCATCCTTTTGCACAGAGGGAATGGTTTCATCAGCAACCATATCTTTCCCAACAACAAGTTTTTTTTTCTGGAGATTTGGTTTTTCCAGCAACTAAATCTTTGACTCTTTGTGTGTCATCTTCAACCCGTTTTAGCTCAGTAGTGATTTCCTTTTCTATTTTAGCCAATGCAACATCAACATCCTCATATCATGCCCCGATGGACCTCCCTCTCTTTCTGGTATCACTCGTCTCAAAACATCTAAAAAGTACTCACTAGCGACTTTTTCACTAAACTTTCCAAACCTCTTCATAATGCTAGACATCACAGTATTTACTTCTTCTGCTATACGTAAACAGATAAAAAACTACTAAAACCTGTTGTGAACACCCAAATTTGTCCCACGAATTTTCTACTAAAATTGAATTTCAAACATGATGAGTGTGAAATATGCATAGTTTTAGGCATGATTTTTGACGCACTTAATCTCATTTTATCATGATTATATGCCTCACTTTGCATTATTTCATCATATTCCTTTAAACTCCATCCCTTACTATATGATTAGTGACCACAGGTGCATTTTGAAGAATTTTGGAAGATTTTACTAAAGAATTCGAAACAGCCTCTACCACAGCATGAACCTGCCTCAGGACCTATTTGAGCCTATCATGCATTACAATTTCAGTTGAAGGCCGCAAATCCTCCTCCAACTACAGATTTTCCTTTAGGTCTTACCATCTTAGCCTCGACCCACATAGTCTCAGCAGAACTTTGCCAACCACATGGGACACTGGAGTCAATTTCGAGGATAAATCAAGGAAAGTCGCAAACAGTCTCAGGCACAGCCTCAGCCTGTGCATTCTGTGGAAACCAGAAAAGAGCAAAACGAATATTAAATTCACACCATTTGCAGCAGAGCAGAACTAGCACCTGCAACCATATCCTGAGCACATCAGACTAATTTCTGAAGATAAGGTAGCAACAATCATTCTGCTCGGAGAAAATCCCATTAACAAATCAATATTCCTCTCCAAAAAGTTTTTTGCTCACCTGCATCAGCCGAATTTCTGCAAATCACCCCCTCCTATGGCGCTACATCCTGGCAGGCACGTGGGCAGGAGAAGGAAGGAAAAGGGCCTGAGCCACGACTATAAAAGGAGAAAACCTGGAGAAGGATGGTGTCGAGAAATCGATCGATCAATTGAGGGTGCAAAAACCTGCACAAACATTTGGACAAGGGAAGAACCCAGAATCACCAAGTTTTCAGGGAGACAAAATTTTACCTCCTTCCTTGGGGAGAAATCGTGTCGCCTTCTGTTTCCAATTCATTCTGAGCGTAATGTTAACTCTTATCCAATCTGTTTTTGTAATTCTGATTATGAAATAAACAACCCCTCCTTAAAACATACTACTCAAGAGTGGTAGAAGTGTAACCGTATTAAACTCTCAAGTTTGTTGCAGACTTGAGACATCACCTTTGAACTCACTGGTTTACAGCAGGCATGTTGCTTCACCTTCCAGTAGAGAAAGTAGAGACTAATCCATCGAGTTGTTGTTGGCTTGATGTGTTGAAATAAACATGCCGAGATCTCACAGGAAAACGGGAAAAACTAGTCGTTTACGTTTTGGCACACACCCAAGAGAGAGCGTTTCAAAACTACGGAATGTTATAACTTATACGTTCCTTTTTCTGCCGAGTTAACTGACTATTCTATACTCTCTTGTCCCACTTAAAAAATTGTCCCACCCAAAGTGGCACTTTAGAAAATCAAAAAGGAGTTAACACATTTTTTCCATATTTATCCATTCCTTGAAATTATCATCTCCTATTATTTCTCTTTTAATTTTCTCTTTATGATAGATTGGTGATATAAGATGTCTAGGACAATGCTTTTCTTAATACCGTGCAAATTCTAAAACCACATGAAGGGACTGCCATTTATAAAAGGGATTAAAATCATTTTTTTTTTGGGAATACGTTATTCCTCTGTTAATCCTATTTAGCCTAGCTTGGTCTATTTCACCGAAATCCGGCGGAAATTGTAGACGTGGCTATTTTTCCGACGCTAGGTCAGCTATTTATGGCCCACATGTCAGGTGTACCTAAAAAACCATTAAAAACCAAACTCATACACTGTAGTCGTAAGTAAAATAAACCTGACATGTGAGCCCCACATTATTGACAAGACACCAAAAAACTTATCAAGTTAACAATTTTTACTAAATTTCGGTGAAATATACCGAACCACAAATAGGGTGGATATAAGGAAGAAAATAAACCGAAATCAACCACATGGATGACTTCCAACTTTAGCGCAAACACAAAAATAAAAAAAAATAAAACATTGATAAAAATATCAAAACATTTTTTTGTCTAAATATCAAAAAATTTAAATATTGCTGAATTTCAAAGACAAAATATAATCTTTATGCAAGCAAATAGTAAAGTTTGGAATTTTATAATGGCAAGTAGAAAGCAAAAAAGAGAGGTTCTGCTTTAGTTTCTTTTAAATTAAATGCAATTTAAAACTGATCAATGTTTTTCACTGTTCAAAGAGTTCACACATCAAATATCACTTATTAATTTGTCTTGCATACCCTACTTAACAAAGGAGTATTCACAAATTTTATAATACCAGTTAGGTCTAATTTTAATAACCAGCTACTTTTTTTTAAGAATAACAACCAGCTATTCTTAGAATTTAGTACGTTATATCAAAATCAATCGTCAACATATGAAAATCACTCGTCAATGAATGCAATCATCATAACCTGTCAATTGACTAACCATGAAAACAAACTGATTAACCATTGCAATCAATTTCTTTTGACTCTCCCAATCTTTATGTCTGATAGCACACACTCTGCTAATATTGAATTCAGTCGTATAGCCGGGTCCAAGCTCCGAGCAAAAACCAGAAAAAAGAAGAATTCAGTCATTGACAATCATAACAACTAGACTGCTCTCCCGTGTTACACAGGGGCCACATGATGTCTTGCTCGTACGTACATTAGGTTTGTATTTATTATACGCTGGACATAATTTTTAACGGGAGCCAATAAAAATACTTTACAGGACATATATTAAAAAAATAAATTCAAAGAGTTTGCAGATCATGATTTCATAGGGATTTGCATATAAAAATAAAAAAATTTAGGCCAAAGAATCATAAAAAAAAAAATTCGAATGATAGAACTTTAAAAAATTTTGAAAATTTTGAAAGTGATTCATATTATGTCTTTTTTTTATATCTCTATCATGTATATAAATTTTAAATTTTTTTATAGACATATTCTATAGTTATTTTTTTCCATCATTTAGCTCGTTTTACATAAAATATATAATAATCAATTTATTTTCCTTTTATGAGATATGATCTTTAAAAAAATTTAAAAGTATTATTCTATTGTTTTCCTTCCTTTTTATTATGCAAAGATATTTTTATCCAATCTATGAAATGAAATAATTTTCTACTTATCAGAATATGACGGTAATTACTTTATTAATTATTCTTTTATGTACTTTGATTAATGAGTAGGAATAATGTAACAATTCGGGTAAAAATTTACATTTTACCGGGACTGTAAAAACGCTTTGTACAGTAATTTACCATGTAAAATAATCTTGGGTAATTATTTCAGGGTAAATTATCCATCGAATTCCGAAACCGACCCTTACCCCACGCTCGGATTTTTCTGCGGATTTTACGGACCGAAGTTGGGATTTTTGGGGTCCAGGAATCTTCAGAAAAGTCACGTTTAACCTCGAATTATCGGGCCAGAAATAAAATCAAGGTGGTATTATTGATATTTTCTGGTCCGGACGGGACACGACTGCATAATGCAGCCGCCTTCTCCTGTGTGCCCGTGAGCTGCCTCTGTGCTGAACGTGACCCTGCACGCTTTATTCCTGCTCGTGCCACCATCCTCTCCAAAACACCATCATTTCTCCACCTGCAAAAACACACCGCTCACCTTCTTCTGCAAAATTCCTCTACAACTTCAACCTCCAGTACAAATCTTCAAACAAAAATACATAACCCAGTTTCCTTCTTTTCACCAAAATCAGAAAAAAAAAGGAAAAAAAAAGTAAGAAAAGGAAACAGAAAAGAAACGAAAAAAAAAAAAGGGACAAGAGGAAGGGGCTGTCGCCACCTCACCACCGCCGCCACCACCTTCTTTTCTCCACCATCAACCGCCGGCCGCCACCACGAAACACCACCTCGCCCAGTTCGCCACCCGTTCCTCCTCTCCTTTTCGTCGCCTTTGCCCCTGTGTGCGACAACCAGCAGCCCGACGCCGTCCACTCGCTCGCCGCTGCACATCCGCCCTTCACCGCCGCCATTGTTGAGGAGCTCGATCTGACGAGGCCGCGTCGCGCCGCCCGCAACCGCCACCCATACCTTCGCCTCGTCCCTGCCGTGACGTCGCTACCACGCCGTTCAACGCGTCGACCGCCGCGCCGCTGCAAGGTGAGCAGGCCAGGTACCGAAGACCCAGATGGCTGACAGACGGGTCGGGTTGACCCGATTGTGAGATGCGGTTCGGTGATGTTGGGTCTGCTGGGAGCTGGACCTGGGCTGGGCGGGCCTGTGCAACGGGCCTGCTGCCTTGGCTGGGCCTTGCGCCTGGGCCTATGGATGGGCTGAAATCTGGGCTTTGGACATGGGCTTGAATGGCTCACTGTTCATGGCCCAGACCAGTAAAAAAAATGTGTTTAATAGTTAAAAAGGGTATATGCACACAGATAAATTCCGAAAAATTAGGAAAAAATTTCATAATTATATTCTGGAAAAGTAGTAATAATAATAATAATAGGAGATTATATTTTCTAGAAATATATACATATATTGGAAAATAACCTTACAGAAATAACCTTGGGAAAAAAAAGAATAATCATTTTATAGAAATAATTTTGGAAAGTACATACTCATGGAATAAATTGGAAAGGGTATTATCAAAGTAAATACGTAACGGAATAATTTTGGATATAATTATGGTAAAATATTTCCGGCCTATGTAATTAAATGTTGAATGATGATGATAATGGGATTAACCCGGGGAAGTACCGAGTTAGCGCAGTAGTTGTTTTACGGCTTACAGTAATAGTCGAGCATCTGCATATCATCTTATATGTGCATAAATTGTTGTTTGATATAGGAATTGATAACGAGCAGTACCCCGAGGAGCCTGAGCCGGAACACTTCGAGGACTATCAGGAATAGAAAATCGGCTAAGATGAGGATAAGTAAATATTTATATACTGCCGTAGTACCAAGTTGCTGTTGTGTTATATGCTTGAATAATTCTTTATGACTGTGAATAGTTGTTGTGAGATGAATTTAATTGTTGTTTGATGCTGTTGTTGATGTTATTGATAATGTTAGAAATGTTGGTATTGGTAGGTTATTATTGTTGTTGTTGGCTATGAAAATTGTGAGAGTGGAGTACCGAGGGTACTAGTTGAATAAGTTTGTATTATCGAGACAAGCGGAGAGGCTGTGAGCCTGCTCGGGATAATGAGAGAATGGAGGATAATAGCAATTAAGAACTAGGAACAATAAAACTGGTCACACTTAGACATCTAGTAAATCACAGTTAAATATTGGAATAGCCAGATGGTAGTCTTACTTTTACAGTGCTGGGGGAGAGTGTGCTTGGGGTCTGCTCCTTGTCTGTACCAGCTTTTATTTTAGGCGCTGGGGGAGAGTGTGCTTGGGGTCAGCTCCCTGTCTGTGCCGGTTTTACGTGGAGGTACCAGGGCGGGGTCCACCGGCTAGCTAGCATGACTACCAGGCGACGGCCATCATTTAACTAGTGATAGGGGCCCTGATAATAAAATTGGTGTAGCGTGTCTAGAATCACAGAGTGTGTTTTTTATTTAGAGTTCGTATGAAACTTAGGTAATTGCTGTTGATGTGACTTGGATTATCTATGTAACAGCCCGGGTAAAAATTTTGGATTTTTACCGGACTGTAAAAGTCTATTTATCGTGATTTACTGTTGAATTAATCTTGGGTAATTAATTCAAGGTAAATCGGGAGTCGTTTTTCGAAACCGAGTGTTTTCCCGCGCTCGTGATTTTCCCGCGGATTTTTCGGAACTAAGTTGGTATTTTTCGGGTTTCGGAATTTCTCAGAAAATCACACCGGAAAATAACTAAGGAGGTATTGGTTATTTTCTGGTCCGGATCGGACTCGCCCGTAATACGGACGAATTGTATTATTTGATTTCACATGCCAAATAGTGAATTTCCAGCTATTTAAGGAGAAGAGGAGCCGATGAAGATGCAGAAGGAGAAAGGAGAAGGAGAAAAGAAAGAGAGAAAAGAAAGAAAAGAGAGAAAAGAGAGAAAAGAAAAAAAGAGAGAAAAAGAAAAAAAATAAAAAAAAAAAC
>JAKUCV010000365.1:8425-31785 GCA_028386065.3 Turnera subulata | reverse complement strand
TATCCCGGTTTGTTATTTTTGGGATGTCTATCCCTGGGTTCTTTTTGATCTGGCACCAGGAACAGGTTGATAACCTGGTACGACCCTAGCTTATCAGTGACGGGGCCCGGAAAGATAAAATTGGATAATTGATTTTTAATTGAGTCTTTTGGTTGGGCTGTTTAGCCTGTGTTTTTTTTACTTGAGTAATTTTAGTTGCATATTGATCGTCTTTCCATTGTCGTGAGCACTTCGGACTCACCCCTCACCTGCGGGCTTTCATCCCGTAGGATGAGTTGTTTCATGTACAGGTTGATGCATTTCAGACAGGCTGCAGCGTATTCCCTTGGACAGGCTCGGATCCATAGTTTGCATGTGTCGCATACAGTGTTAGTGAGTATTTAAGTCTTCCGCTGTGCAATGCTTTCGCTGTTATCGGGCCATTGGGCCGGATTTGTTACTTACGTTGTTTTATTATTTTGGGCCGTTGGGCCGAGTTATTGTTGTATACACTGTATGCCGGGTCTTATTTTGGTTGGGTCGTCACAGTTCCGACTCGTGTTTACTGTGTACGGTAAATACGGGTCGGGGCGCTTCATTTTGGTAGCGGAGCGGGCGTTAGGTCTTGTTGGGCAGTCTTTGTGTGTTTGTTGTCCTGTTTGCATAGTTCGCTCCATTTGTTATTTATTTTATATCATTTAGTTAGAGCATTATGGATCCAGTCGAGGGACGCCAGCTGTCGATCGGGCGGAGGGAGTGATGTAACAATACCTTGGTTTGGTGGGTCCCTCGGGGAGAGGGCCTTCACAAAAAAGGCGTCTGTTTTGTGAAGGCCCTCTCCCCGATATGAGTTGGTGAAGGTGCTCTCCTTGAGGGGGATAAAAAGCATCACGTCCCGAGTTCGAATCCCTAGTGCTGCAGCATGATAAAGGATTTAATCGGGCGGAGGGAGTGATGTAACAATACCTTGGTTTGGTGGGTCCCTCGGGGAGAGGGCCTTCACAATCTATGGTTGTTGTATATGTATATTTGCTTACAGATTTTACCCGGTGAGCACTTCGGACTCACCTCTCGCCTGCGTGACCTGGTCGCATAGGTTGATTGTGAGTAGCTCAGATACGTTCGAGGCAAGCTGTGGCGCACCCTCTGCCAGGCCCGGATCCATCCTGCGTTGCATCATGTTTATACTGTTGTCTATTGTTGTGTTGTATTAAGACTTCCGCTGCTTGCATTCTATAACTCTTTGGATTAATGCTTGTTGTAATAATCTTCCTGAGCCGGGACAAGTACGGTTGATGTATGATGTACTTTTATTGTAATAATTCTGTTGGTTGTGATGTTTACTACTATGGTTACTGTAGTAGTATGTGGTCCCACATGTTTACTGTGCATAACGGTAAATACGGATCGGGGCGTTTCAAATAAGTTAGCTATATTGACATGCATCATGTATCACCTACAATAGAGATTTAAATTTTATATTAACATGTGTTTGGGAGTGATAAAGAAAATGAATTTTCTTTTTATTATCTCCTTTTCTATTTTTTTTTGTTACTTTTATAAAGAAAGTGCAATTTATTTTTATTTTAAGGACTCATTATGTATTGGTAGTGGTTGTTAGGGAAATTCTATATACCCCTTTATTTGGATTTTAAATATAAACTTATTTTTTTTACTCTATTGCAATTCAATTCACTCCATAATCCACATTGCCACATTAAAAAGGCACACTCAAAACAGAACACATAAAAAAGGAGAAAATGAATAATTTACCGAAAAAAGAAGGGACAAATGAAAAAGGTAAGCAGTACACATGTAAAAAAAAAAAAAATTATATTTAAATATGGTAAGCAGTACATATGCTAGAAAAAAATAAAATTTGAATTGTGTGTATACAATTTAGCCATTCTTGATTAGACCCACAATTCAACCAATCTTATCAAGCTGCTTTGTATTTTATCAACTCTTCCTTTTTGAGAATTATGCTTTATTGTACTTTATCATCCATGTATCTAATTTATGGGCTCTTCCTTCTATTTTTTTTACCTAATTAAGATATAATCATATGTGAAAAAAATATATATCTTTAATCTAAAAGCATAGTTTTTCTTGATGCCTTCATCATGAAAATTCCGTGAATCCTACCCTACAAAAAAAAGTAACAATGGCAGATAAACAAAGTCATATTACAGACTTTGAGAAACATAAACAAAAAAAAAAGTGAAATCCTTTTTAAGATCCTACTCGTTAGTCATTTTTGTTTCTGTTTTTGCCTTGTTATGACAAATTGTAAATGGGCAACCCATCAATTGGCTAGAGTAGCCTTCCAATTTATGCTCTTAGTAATTATCTTTAGATTAGCTTATATTTCTTTATTTATTGCCCCTCTTAAAATATATTGCTTATTTTTTTCGATGGATTATCTTTGAAAAAATAAAGAGGGAATGAACAGCAAGAGAAAAGAGGTTCTTTTTTTTACAAATGAATGTAAAGAAAAGAAAAAAGTGATAGTGAGATACTGATACTACCACTCCTTAAAAGTTTTTTTTTTTTATTTTTGTATGAACTCATTCATTTATAAAAAATCCTTAAAGCCAAGAGAAAAAAGTTAGAAAAGGAATCCTCTATAAGCTAAGAAAGTCATCCAAAAAAAGAGAAAAAATTTGTTAAACAAATATAATTCCTCATGTCAAATCTAGAATCCCATCACTATTGGATTCCTAGAGCCTGCAAAATTTTAAAATTAATATGCACATATGTCGTATTAGGTAATAAAAGATTTACCTGCAAGTTTGTTGTGGGGAGTGAGCTTTATTGTTGTTTACCGAGGACTTAAGGGAGAGGAAATTTGGGGAAAAAAATTATTGTCTTTGTATCAGTATGTGTCTCCTTTTATAGTTAGAAGATTAGATACAATTAATTAAAAAATCTTCCCCTCCACTAGGAATGGCAATTTTTTCGGGTCTACCCGATATCCACCCGAAACCTGCTTTTATGGGTAGGGTATTACCCGACTTTGACTGGGTAGAAAAAGGGTAGGGTATTACCCGGACCCGAGTTGATCAGGTCCGGATAGGGTCTGGGTCTAGATCAGGGTCTAGATTTTACCCTACCCGTTAGACCCTATCCATTATAATATTCTAAAGTCTATAACTGTATTATAAAAAATCAACTTGAGTTTCTTTCTTTTGTTTCTTTAATTCTTTTCCACTCACCTCTTCTTCTTTTTCTACCGAAATTTCGTTCACCTCCTTTTAGGTCTATTAAAATTTTATGCTCTACAACCCTAAACTAATATTATGTTATTATAATTTTTCTTTGTCTTAAAAGGAACATTAATTTATAATTATCCTGCAATTGTTTATGATAATAATATGGATGAAGAAAATAAACATTCAATATTAATTTATATTTTTAACTTATTATAACATTCTTATTTTTATATTATTTAATATTATTAACACTTTTTTAGAAAAATATTTGTTGATCTTGGTAGATAAGAGGATGGAGATTAAGAAATAAAAGATTGTTTGGATTTTAAGTTGAGAAAAGTTACATGCTACTTAAAATTTTTGGACTTCTTGTTATTTTTAAAATTTTTATACTTGGAACATATTTCATGAATGCTAATTTAATAATTATAGGATTTTTTTTAAAAAATTACAACTTGATTTTTACTTAGCGGGTATACCCTTACCCAGACCCGTATTACCTGTTGGGTAAAAAAATAAAACTTTACCCTACCCAATTCATAATTAGTTCATTTTTACCCTATCCGGTTTGATTAAGGGTCCGAGTCTGGGTCTTGCTTACCCTACCCGACCCTACCCGATTGCCATCCCTAATCACCGCAAAGAGTTTGGTAGAGTTAGGTCGAGGACAATAGAGGAATTATGCTGGACATAAGGTCGATGTAGCACGACATAAACAGCAACAGTTACTATAACGTACTCCCTCTGTTTCACAGTATAAGATCTTTAAGGTTTTTGCACAACCATTAAGAAAAGCATTAAATAGGTCTATTCTCATTAAATTTTAGTATCACAATTACTAACTTATCCTAACTTTTACATATACCAAGATTGGAATACAACTTGTTTTGGTTAATTAAATAAGGGTAAACACCATAAGAATTAATTATTGCTTCTCAAAACTCTAAAACATTCTTACATTCAGAAACAAAATACAAAATAAAAAAGATTTTATATTGTGAAACAGAGGGAGTAATATAAAATGCCAATAATCATTGGCCATTAACTTCTTTTTCATTGATATTTGTAAATGCTAAATAATAATAAAACTTTATATAATATGGGGCCAAATCTATTATATATATAAATAGCAAAGACGCAACTCAGTAAGAATTGAAGAGTTGACACCTGGATGTATAAGAGAATATTAACAAGACATGAAACACCCCGACCACCATTTACCCAATACATAGTAATTACTGAACAATAGTGCCGACACGTGGCACAAATGGAATATTCAACAGATAATCCGGCCCAACGGCCCAATGAAAATATCATTACACCCGACTTCGGGAATCTCAATAACAACAGCACAGCGGAAGCATTTTTAATTCAATGACAACATATGCAAAGCCCGATACAACTAATGGATCCGAGTCCTGCCCAAGGGATAACGCCGCAGCCTGTCTGGAATGCATCATACCTGAACCACAAATAACTCAACCTACGGGATGAAAGCCCGCAGGTGAGGGGTGAGTCCGAAGTCCCCACCAACCATGGATAGACAATCAATATGCAACACTATAAATTACTCAAGGTCGTAAACAGACATAACAGCCAAAATATACCAATCCAAAAGACTCGACTCTAAACTGGTCCAAGACCAAAAGACTTAAACAAAAATCCAATTTCCAATTTTTATCTTTCCGGGCCCCGTCACGGATAAGCTAGGGTCGTACCAGGTTATCAACCTGTTCCTGGTGCCAGATCAAAAAGAACCCGGGATCAACATCCCAATAACAAATCTCAGGGATCAACATCCCAATCAAACCGGCATCAACATGCCCATCACAAGTAACCCAGATCATGGCCACCACAAAACAGTCTCAAACCATCCGGTCGTACCTCTACTTACCACGTGACAATTATATCATCATAATCCAAAACCAAATCTCAGGGATCAACATCCCTAACCAAAACACCGGGATAGACATCCCAACCCAAAACCGAGGATCAACATCCTTATCACATTTTATTATTTAATCCTTTATACTTTATACCAAAAAGACACAGGGATAAACATCCCAAAACTCAATGCACGGAGATAAACATCCCAAAATCAAATCATGAGGAAAAACATCCCAAAACCAAATCATGATACTAGGATAAACATCCCAAAATCAAACCACAACAAATGCAACAATCAATAGTGCAACAATCATCAAACGCAACAACCGAGTAATACAGGCACATATCGAAGGAAATCCATCCTCACCTGATGTGTCTCTGAAACTGCTATCTGGTCAAACCTCGATACCCTATATGTATATATAGGAACACAATAATCACTTATAATGCACAACAAAAATGATTATGCATGATACCAGTTTAACAGTTATTAGACAACATATCTGTTCATTTTACAATTTTGATATCATCTTATTACCAAACAGTCCATCCAACTTGGTGGTAATTAACCGATTAAATATATCCAGCCAATTTTATCAAAACATACTTGATTTAGATCAGAACCAAAACCGAGCGTCCAAGCCGATATCCCGGCCCTTAGGTCGCTTATAATAGGAAATCACATATATACACAAATACGCTATATAAATTGTATATAGAAAATTATATTTAATAAATAAATTGAATCAAGACCCATACTCTTGGTCTATTCAATACTAAATAAAATTTCATAATGTAACGTCCTGGCTTGTCGACTGTCACTACAGACCAACACGGGACCTTTCCAACATGCTTTGTTCTCACTCGCACGTTTCCGGGGAAAACTTCCCAGGAGGTCACCCATCCTAGAATTGCTCCAAATCAAGCACGTTTAATTTTGGAGTTTTTCAAGAATGAGCACCGAAAAGGTAAGTGCACCTTCTTGATATAGTTAGTACCCATCAAACCGTTTAAGCTATTCTCGATTGTGCAGTCCCATACCTGTACAACCTCGAAATCACTTCATTTGAGCTATTCTTAATTATACAGTTCTATACCCGTATAATTATGAAATCGCCCCAACTGTGCAGCCCCATCCCTACACAGTCTCAGGATCTCTCCTATTCCGGTGTGGATTCGGTTTATTCCTGTGCCCCTCCTTCTAGAAGCCTGCCAGAAGCTGCTCCTTGTCCATGCTCATCCCAGCACCGGTGTACACTTTCCGCCCTCATAAACCTCGGGTGTCACAGGCCCACCAGCTTCCGCTAGGTTCGTCCCCGAACCCTGCACTGTGCTATGGGAGTTCCGAAGCTCCGCTACCAACTGTAACATCCCGGCTTGTCGACTGTCACTACAGACCAACACGGGACCTTTCCAACATGCTTTGTCCTCACTTGCACGTTTCCGGGGAAAACTTCCCAGGAGGTCACCTATCCTAGAATTGCTCCAAGTCAAGCACGTTTAACTTTGGAGTTTTTCTAGAATGAGCACCGAAAAGGTAAGTGCACCTTCTTGATATAGTTAGTACCCATCAAACCGTTTAAGCTATTCTCGATTGTGCAGTCCCATACCTGTACAATCTCGAAATCACTTCATTTGAGCTATTCTTAATTATATAGTCCCAAACTCGTATAATTATAAAATCGCCCCAACTGTGCAGCCCTATCCCTACACAGTCTCAGGTTCTCTCCTATTCCAGCGTGGATTCGGTTTATTCCTGTGCCCCTCCTTCTAGAAGCCTGCCAGAAGCTGCTCCTTGTCCATGCTCATCCCAGCACCGGCGTACACTTCCCGCCCTCATAGACCCCGGGTGTCACACATAAGGTAATTATCCTCGATCAAATAATACTAATAAATACATATTCATCTAATAAGAAAAGGTTATAAAACAGTAAATACGTAAAAACGGCATATAAGTAATATACCCGATAGTAATACCGTTAAATAGAAAATATCATCATCGGTAAGAAATCATTATAGTCGAAATACGGTATAAGTAAATATTTATAACTGTGCATATATATATACGATAATAACAAAAATCAGTGGTCGAAATATTATAACCTTGAATAAAATAAAATCTTAGATAAATAATACTTCAAAATAATATTCTGTTAATAAAACCGTTAAATGAAAACAATACCATTGATACTAAATTAACGAAAATAATACCATTGATAATAAATAAACTTAGCCGAACATATGGTAGGAAATAGTTGCATTGTAATGTTGCAAAAGAAATAATCTTTTCCAAATACGTTTGTGCCTATATAACTAGCAAACTTAAGTAGAGTTAACAGTAGTAGTAATACTATAGCTCATTAAATAATATAACAGATGTTTAATATTTAAATAGAATGAAATTCATACATAATAATATAACAGATAAATGTAAAATCACTAGCTGAAAATAATATAACCGATAATAAGATAATATAATAGATTTATAACATTTCATCAAACCAATAATACAAAATAAACAACATACGTCCGGTTCATATTAATATTCTAAAAGTATAATAATAAAACATCTTATGGCCATAAAGTAAATTTCGTTCATATATATACTCATCAAACTTATAAATACATAATTAAATCCAAATAGATGATATCGTTTTTAATC
Source organism: Turnera subulata (assembly GCA_028386065.3). Taxonomy (NCBI): domain Eukaryota; kingdom Viridiplantae; phylum Streptophyta; class Magnoliopsida; order Malpighiales; family Passifloraceae; genus Turnera; species Turnera subulata. Next base: position 24,045 of record JAKUCV010000365.1, on the reverse strand, counting down.
CGTAAATTAAATCATTTACCACTTAATTATATAATTCGTCCATACGTATATATATTACTCATCCATCGGTTTTGTTATTAGGTTCGTCAAACGCGTATATGTCACGGGAACATGGGCCTCCGCACGTTCGGCCCGTTTTCGAGTCCGTTGTGCAAATCGAGCCCAAACCCGAGCCCATGGTGTAAACAAGTCCGAGGAATTACCACGTCCAGATATCTCGTTTCGCCTGCTGGAAAGTCCCGAGCCTTCGCCGAAAAATACCCGAGACTGCCGAAACCTCGCCAGATTCCGGCCAAGGTACTGTTCACAGCAGCAGAACACCCCAGAAATCCAACACGCCGTCCATCAACACAGAAACCCCACCAACGACCATCAACGGCCAACGCCTCCACAGGAACACCCACAAACTTCTCATCAAAAAAAAAAAAAAGGAACACCCACAAACTACCATCGACCATCAGCAGGACACCGACGTCCACAACAATTGCAGCCATCACCATCCCAAAACACCCAACAAACTATCCAACAACAGCAAACCCATGAGCAACGAGGAACACAATCAAGAAGGGATTAGCCCAAATCAACAGAAATTGGGGTAAAAGGAAAAGAAAGGATGGTGGAGGGAAGAGGCTCACAAGCAGCTGAAACGCCCATGTCCCAATTTATTAATGTAAAGTAAAATTTAAATATAAAATGAATAAATTGCCCTCATCATTCCCGAGACACGAAAATCATCAACTAAACACCCGTTTCCCAAAGAACCCATTAAATTAATTACAACATGAGAAGTGACCAAAATGCCCTTCTACCCGGGATACGATATCGATGACATGATCAACATTTAATCAAATAATAATTAATACAATGGAATCAAGTACGCAGCGGAAGACAAATCATCCTCCTTTTCTTTTTCTTCTTTTGTTTCTCTTTTCTCTCTCTTCCCCTTCCCTTCTCCTCTTCCTTCGAACCACCATCGCTCCTTACTCCATCGATGTCGCCGTCACTGCCGTCGATTGCAGAGGAGGTCGAGATGGGCCTCGGGTTTTGTGGACGGCAGGGAGCGACTGCGTTTGGTAGCTGGGAGTTGCCGTCGCCTGGTAAGCCTCGTCGTCTCCCTGTTTTCTTTTCTTCTCCTTCCTTTTCGTTTTTCTTGTCCGACCGATTTGAATGGGTTTTTTGGGTTTTTCTTGTTGAATCGGGTTGAGGTTGGCGGCGGCGTGTTGTTGGCTTTGTTCTTGGCGGCTTGGAGTCGGGTCAGTGGTGACTGGTAGTGGTTACGGTGTTGTTGTTCTGGCTCGGTGGTGGAGGTTCGGTGGTTTGGCTGTGTTCAGGTGGGTGGCCGAGACCTTAGTAGAAGATTCCGGGCAGTGGGTTGCAAAGCTTGGAATCGTGGTTCAATCGGGTTGAGGTCTTCGAGTTTTGGTTTTGTTCAACAGTTCGGGTGGATTTAGTTTTGGACAGTGAGCTTTCCGGTGAGTTTTGATGCCAATTTCTTCCCTTTTCGTTAATTGATGCTACCGTGGGTGTCGTGAGCTTGTAGTGGATGTTGTTTGGGTTGTTTATGTTTAATTTGGTTTGGTTGCCAAGGATTAAGTCCATTGTTGGTTGTTGTGGTAGTTGACCTGGTGTTCGGCGGTGCTATCTTTGGGATGTTGCTGCAAGTTTTGGTGTTTTGACCGGAATTCGGTGAGGCTCGAAAATTTTCCGGCGAGGCAGTTACAGGAATTCGGCGAACGGGTTACTGTTCCGGCGAGCATCATGAGTCGGCATTAAATGGTAATTCCCGATGAAGCTTGTAATTTAATTATGTACATGTCATGTACTAGATATGCATTTTAATCGAAGTATCAAAAGATAATTGACTTAGTAAAAAAAAAACGAGTGTGGCACGTTGAGAAACGCGTGGCCGGAATATATATCTGACGCCCATAATATCTTTAGGCCGGAAAGGTCGAGCTTTGGTGAAGGTGCTCTCCTTGAGGGGGATAAAAAGCATCACGTCCCGAGTTTGAATCCCTAGTGCTGCAGCATGGTAAAGGATTTAATCGGGCAGAGGGAGTGATGTAACAATACCTGGATTTGGTAGGTCCCTCAGGGGGAGGGCCTTCACAAAAAAAGGCGAGAGGGTTCCTGGCTGGCTCCCCTTGGTCCCTTGAAGAGTCTCCTCCTCGGCTTGACAAGAAAAGATGGCGACGGTAAGAATGCTATAGCGGCGTCAGTGATGGTGGTTGTTTGTGATGGGGAAAAGGGAGAGATGGCAGAAGATGCACGAAAGAAAGGAAAAGAAAAAGAATTGGGGAGCTCTGGCTGCGCTTGAGGGAGAGAAAAATAAAATAAGAGTGAGGGAGAGAGTGAAAAGAGGGTTTCAAACCCGTCACTTTCCCAAACCTCAATCCACCTTAAACGATATCGTTTCAATAGTTTTAAAACTTGGCCACACATGCTATTGTATACCAGAGTAAACATTTTATTCTTTTCGGTCCCAAAGCAAACCCACGACTCCCAAGAATTGTCGACAACTAATATATATATTGAATTTCCCAACATTGGTCCAGAATAAATAATAAAGATGAAATATAATTTTCTTTTGAAATTAAAAATCAAGGGCCTTCGCAAAAAAAAATTATTTAATGAATATAATGAAAGAAAGAAAATAAATAAATAAAATTTTCTTAGCCTAAATTTGCCATTATTTCATAAAGGACATAACTGGAAAATAATTTGTCTTAAAAAAAAATTTGTGCAAACAAAATCGTTGAAATGATCGGGGCGTTACAGTTCTACCCCACTTAACAAAATTTCGTCCTCAAAATTTACATAATAAGTCAAGCAACCAAGTGCTTAACTTACACCACGAGTGTCACCCGGTATTAAAATACCATTGGCCAAAACCACCAAGTAGAACCATCATATCCATCAATCACATTTCCAAACAAGAACTCCGATGTACCAAGTCAATCATCGACGTTAGTCAAAGATGATCAAAAGAGCATATGATCAAAGCACTAACCCAAGAGTCTTATCATATCGTCGTCAGTATTATTAACACCAGAATCCATAATCCATTTCATTTACCATCATTGATACTTTCCTCAACCAAAGTATACCCAAATCCTTTATTCATTAAGCATACCCTCAGGTATAAGAATTCACAACTGTTACCTGAGTAACAAGATCATCATTCCCATTAGAATACCTCAAGATCAAAATCCATAATCTATTACATGTTTTAAACCTTAAAGTATTTCCTTTCCCACACACCAGNATTCCAGATTATACCTTAGGCACTAGAAACCAATTATCACCAGGATATCATAATTATAATTCTACAACTTGGATTCCTCAAGACCTGGATATCCTTTCATAACTCATAGTCATGAATCTATTCCTCAAGTCATTCTTAGCACGAACATCATAGTTTCTTTGATAAAAAACTTAAAACATCATGGTATATCTCATCAGATAAATCAACAAACTAGCAACTGAATCATTATACTCGAGATCACCTTAGAAGTCAAACCTCAATGTAAACATATTTCTGGATCCTTATCCCGCACATGAACTATAACCTCAGTAAAGACTCATGATCAAAACCTTATTATCACAATCACCATTAATATCTCAGATCACAACAAAGTTAAGTACCTCAAGTGTCATTAAAAGACATTTTCCCAAATATAAATCATTAGTTCATCCTCAAATAGATTCAAGAAGTTATCAGCTCGATCTCCGAACAAGATTTAATCCATAAGATAATTCCACAAGTAACTTCAAACCCTCAAGTTTATATAATCAGACCACAAATAACATGATCACCAAGATCACAAGAATCATATCCATAAGAAATCACATCAGATCCTCTTACGACAGATGTAACATCCAATCTCAAATCGATGGTTCATACTTGTATTGGCCAGTTCCACGCAGACAAGAAACACAAGCAAGGAGTCAAGAGTCTACACCGACTCTAACCCAACAGTGGATATACCACAAAACAAACTTTGCTACAGCCTAAGCTGTAAAGCCAAACTTGTCATTTCAATTATAATACCGGGTCACTCCGACCCTCAGCAGGTGCGTGTCCTCCACCGGATCCATAACAAGACTCACTATATGATTGCATATGATAATGCAACAGATGACTAAAAAAGGAGCAGACTCATGCACATAAGAGCACAAAACATATCAACACATCCCAAAGGATCTACAACCTGCTCCGCTACAAACTGAAACGCCCGTGTCCCAATTTATTAATATAAAATAGAGTTTAAATATAAAATGAAAAAATTGCCCTTATCATTCCTGGGACACGAAAATCATCAACTAAACACCCGTATCCCAAAGAACCCATTAAATTAATTACAACATGAGAAGTGACCAAAATGCCCTTCTACCCGGGATACGATATCGACGACATGATCAATAGTTAATCAAATAATAATTAATACAATGGAATCAAGTACGCAGCGGAAGACAAAAATACATAGCAACATGCATGCAATGAACCCTATGGATCCGACCCGAGGAGGAAAGCACCGCCACCTGCTGATATGCTCTTCTGATCATCGATCAGCTAACCTGTGTAAAAATTGTGAGGAGGTGAGACCAACCACTGTCTCACCGCAAACAAATAAACCAAAGTATACTAATACAAATCAACCACAAATACTGGCATCAGGCAGTAGTAATCATAGTGCACAAACAAGTCACATTGCATAACACAAAGTCATCATCAGAACTTAAAATCTAAACTTGCCTTTAATCATCTTATTATCGTTGTATTTTATTATTATTAAGATTTAATATTTTATTAGGGCCCTCTACTGTGTGCGTCGAGCTTGGTCCCGTCTCATGAGACAACCAGGGCATAAGCCCAATATAATTAGGGCAAGGCCCAATACAATCAGTGAGAGAGAGAGATAGACAGAGAGAAAGAGGGAGGTAGAAAGGGGGAGATAGAAAGAGGGAGGTAGAACCGGTCATCACAGACCCATATGCTAAATCGCATATACCATGCTATCCCGCATGCAATCCCGAGGGGTATCACTTCCCACTCGAACCAACCGGTCAACAACCCCACAGTAGAATTATTATAGTTCGTTATTCTCAATTATGCTTAAGGATTTGTGCCATACGTTATGATCAGACAGGGTTGTGTGGATTTAATATCTTATTCTCTAGTCCGGGTCTCCAGCCCTCAAGTCACCACACGAACCACAAAGTCATATAATCATTTCTTAATCATAACAACATATCATGCTCAACTGGCATACCATAGCACTTAGGCTCACAGTTCACATAATTAGGCACTCAACAACAAAGATATCATCATTATGGTACACCGTGCAACAACAACATCAACACAACAGGCATACACGCATACAGCTTTAAATGCCAAACAAATGTTATCACATAATGAACCACAACAAATAACCGAGTATTGTAGGCAGAACGCATACAAAGGTTTATATGTCCTCACCTGGATTGTTAGAAAATCTTGGAAGATAAAGCCATCTCCAACCTTGACATTACCGGGTTCCTACAATGAGAACCCAAACACAATCACATATACAAATCTATGAGACCGTGACATGCATGCATATTGACTAGCTAACTTAGTTCACTGTTAACAATCTTTAACCTCACGTGGCTATATAGAAGGATTAGGATCCAACCCAAGTATTCAATTTTGTAAACAGCGATGTTGATATCTGGATAATTCATTTAAAAACCAAATGCATAGAAACCAAGGTTTCAAGGCGCCAAGCCTCGTGGCAAAACTATTAGACTGGAAAAATCTTGAATTATTAATCTTTCATTGAAACAAGTGAAAAGCCACAGTTACTACCATCTCACGTTTAGAGTAAATTAGTTAATAGATAGTGTCAATATTTGTCCACAAAACAGTGTGCATAAACATGTTGAGTTGATGAAAAGGAATTTCAAAAACCATATAACCCATGTGAAATGAACTACTCCTGGTCTTGGTACAAAACCAAACAAAAGCTATGTTGTTTTCCATGATTTTGATATGTATGAATTAAGGGGTGGAAAAAAAAGAAACATGTTCTGTCCAACAACCCCTTGCCAAGACAAGATAGATATATGTTCTACAAATTAATTAGTTGACTCGTCAGCAGCACTAAATCAAAGGCAAGCTTGTTTCTTAGGGATATTCATACGAAATTTTATATATATACATGTATAATATATATACATAGTTATTAATTCTCAACTCATTGACACCACAATCAACCACGGTGTCAACGTGAGCCTCCAAGCTTTATTATCAAATCAACCTTGTGGTAAAAACTACGTGTCCTATGAAACTATCACAAGCCCATGTCCCATAATTAAATGACTAATTCCTAACCCAAAAAAAAACAGTTTGCAGCGTGTTTCATGCCAAGAATTACTGATAATGGATTAAAGATTCCAAACAGCAAATTCTCGAAAACAGAGGAGTAAACAGAAAGATAACCCAACAATCAATTAGAGTTCAATTAGAACGAGAAGAACGGGTTCTTACCCGTCAACACTTAGCTCGGCCAAAACTTGGTTTATCAAGTCGGAGCTCGACCGACGAAACACTCCAGCAAGGCCACATCAGCCATAAACACCCATGGTGACTCGCCACCAAGACAGTTAAACAACCAGAGCACTGGCAGCACAAGCTCCTGCTCTCCTCGCCAATTCCCACGCACAAAGTCGAGAGGGTTCCCGGCTGGCTCCCCTTGGTCCCTAGAAGAGTCTCCTCCTCGGCTTGACAAGAAAAGATGGCGGCGGTAAGAATGCTATAGCGGCGTCAGTGATGGTGGTTGTTTGTGAAGGGGAAGAGGGAGAGAAGGCAGAAGATGCATGAAAGAAAGGAAAAAAAAAGAATTGGGGAGCTCTGGCAGCGCTTGAGGGAGAGAAAAATAAAATAAGAGTGAGGGAGAGAGTGAAAAGAGGGTTTCACACCCGTCACTTTCCCAAACCTCAATCCACCTTAAACGATATCCTTTCAATAGTTTTAAAACTTGGCCACACATGCTATTGTATACCAGAGTAAACATTTTATTCTTTTGGGTCCCAAAGCAAACCCACGACTTCCAAGAATTGTCGACAACTAATATATATATTGAATTTCCCATCGTTGGTCCAGAATAAATAATAAAGATGAAATATAATTTTCTTTTGAATTAAAAATCAGGGGCCTTCGCAAAAGGAATTTATTTAATGAATATAGTGAAAGAAAAAAATAAATAGATTAAAATTTTCTTAGCCCAAATTTGCCATTATTTCATAAAGAACATAACTGGAAAATAATTTTTCTTGAAAAAAAAATTGTGCAAACAAAATCGTTGAAATGATCGGGGCGTTACAGCAGCAGTTTACCCCGTCGGTGCTTCTGGCTTCAATCCGGGAGCAGCAAGCTCTATTGGTTCCACTGCTGGCTCAGGCGGCGGATCGAAAGGGAGGAGAGGATCGGTGTCGTCGTCAAGCCTTACCCACGCATCCACGCAGCGGTGACGGTGAGAGGCGGATCGGCCTCTGTGCTCGGTCGTGGTCAGTGCTTTGCCCCTCGACAGTAGCAGCGGAGCCTGCTTCAAATCTCGGTGGCGTCGTACTCGTCAGGTGACAGCGACGTCCGGCTGCAGCTGCACTGGAGGAGATAGTCGCGGGCGGCGCGACGCGAAGGAGGTGGAGGCGGCGATCTGCAGCTCTGTGCTCTGCTCCTCCACAGCAGCGATTAATGAGGAAGAAGAGAGAGATGGGTCGGCAGCTGCAGACGCGGCGGTGTCGCGATTTGCAGAGGAGGAGGCGACTCCCGACGACGGCGGTTGCAGCGGCGGAACGAGGGGGTCACGGCAAGGGAAGGAAGAACCGAGGGGAGGAGGAGGAAGGTGGTCCAGTGGTTTGAGGTGGCCGTGGTGGGTTGAGGGAGAGGCCACGGAGGTCGGGGAAGCTGGAAAAGGAAGAAGGGAGAGGAGAAGGAGAAAGGAGATGGGTGTATGAGGGGTGTGAGGAATCGGGAGAGAGGAGGGGAAAATAAAGAAGAGAAAAGGGAAAGAAAACAAAGAAAAATCAGAGAAGAAAAGATGGGGGAGGGGCCGGCGTGAAGAAAAATGGGGAAGGAGAAAAGAAAGAAAAGAAAGGAAAAAGAAAGAAAATGGGGCACAAAACGACGAGTTGTCGGGTAAGGAATTGTGCCCTACCGACACACAAAGCGGCGTCGTTTTGGACGTCCACAGGCACCAGTCAACACCTTGGTCAAAACGCAGCTCTCCTTGTGTTTTATGTTTTGGCTTAGCCAAAACTACGTCGTTTCGGTCGAAACTGCACTAAACGTTGTGTTTTGACTTAACCTTTGAAAATCATATGCATAATTACATATATTTAGATTCTTTTAAAAATTTAAAGTAAGCTCCAAAGATGAATTTTCTTTTCAAAATATAATTGGTAAATTAATGCAACATAAATATCATAGCGTAATAATAATAATATTACTACTTATGTTGATTAGGAAAATAATAAAAATAATGATAACAATAATAACAATAATAATATTTTTTTTAGAGTAGTAAAAATAATAGTAAAAATAATGAAAATTGACTCGGATTGGTAAAATTATTGATTAACCGCGATAAAATTTTATTAACCACCGTAAAGTCAAAACAACTTGGTAAAAATCACGAAAATTTTACCCGGGTCGTTACATTCTACCCTCCTTAAAGGAATTTCGCCCTTGAAATTCACACCGTAATCCAACAATCCCAGAAACCTCAATACATAGTTATCATGATCATCAATCCTTCCACAATTCATCAAATATGTGAACTCCGAATTATCACCCATCAATCATATTTAAATTCTCTAGATACATTTTCCTTTTTTTTTTTATTATAACTCCCAAACCATGCCAATTATTACCTCAAAATTTATTACTGTCATAATCATCAATTGAATAATATTTCTCTTCTAAATCCACCGAAACTAGCAAAGATCATAACTTCGATTGTAGCTCTTTAAATAATACCTCGAATCATCAAATCGTCACACTCTTTTTTTTTTAAGATTGAATCACCAATATCATCAAATCATCGAACCCTCTTTTTTTTAAAAAAAAAGAATAAATCACCTTTGACATCAAGAATTTCATGATCATTAATCCAATCCTCCAATCAAGTTATCACATCACAAATAACCTTAGTATCCAAAAATCATCAAATCATCGACCCATTTCTTCAAAAGAAAACTGAATCACCTCCAAAATCATAGAATTTTCCAAGAATATCAATCCAATCCTCAACTCAAATTATCACACCATAAACATAGCTGTACCCCAAAAGTCAACACTTTATCACGTCATATACAAAATAGTACTCAAGAATCATCATTTCCCACTTCCTCAAGGTCATATAATATCATACCACCACTTAAAGATATAAAAACCAAAATCCATAATTAAATCTTACTTGTTCTGTCGAAACTTCCGATGCACGGATACAACAAGGTAGGCTTCTTGCCTTCTCAAGGTCCCTTATCTCTCACTATTCTTCCCGGGCAACGACCATGTTTAAACTTTATAATAAAATCTTTAAAAACGTTCCATCATCAAATCATAATAGTTAAGTAAAACTTCCCAAAACAGCGCTTCCACCTTATAAACATATTTAACCCACAGCCTAAGCTGTAAATGTCACTTTGTCAAAACTCATCATTTAGAAACTTATTTTTTTCCAAAACTTTGGATCAACAAAACAACAGTATTGTAAAGTACCGATATACGGATAACTTGTCGTCCAACTGTATTTATGAGATAGAATACTCACATATGAATGTTCTGCAGCAAGCTGGCGTCCCTCGACTGGATCCATTATGCACTAACCTTATGAATATGCATGCAATTATGATAATCAAGTGGAGCGAGCTATGCACAACAAACAAGCACAACAAACACCAAGGACATACCGCCCGCTCTGCTACCAAAATAAAACACCCCGACCACCTTTTACCCAATATACAGTAATTACTGAACAATAGTGCCGACACGTGGCACAAATGGAATATTCAACAGATATTCCGGCCCAACGGCCCAATGACAATATCATTACACCCGACTTCGGGAATCTCAGTAACAACAGCACAGCGGAAGCATTTTTAATTCAATGACAACATATGCAAAGCCCGATGCAACTAATGGATCCGAGTCCTGCCCGAGGGATTGTTAGTAATATGCCCAAAAGCCAATCCATGGATGATTGTAGTCATGTATATACATTAAGGTTATTCCAATAAATATGATTATGAGATAATCGCTTGCACATATTTATAACCCTAGAATATTTTATATTCTTAAATGTCCCTAGTCGATTATTATTATGGATGGGTTGTAATAATAAATTAAGACTAGCATATGTTGAGAATTGCATATGTGATATGAATTCTACATACGGGTACAAGTTAAAGAACTTGTAGACTGGACCGACCCACATAAGAACGCTACATGGAACGTTATATGTTTTGTCGATAGCGGTTCTTATAATGTATTGTCCTTAGACCTGTGATCATCAAGGTTCCCAACATGTGAGTCATATGCTTTGATATTATTCCTGGTCATCCGTAACTGGATAGACGTAAGGGTAATTATTGGGTGTATGATGAGTGTGTAGTGGGTTTTGTATGATCCAGAGGGGATTTGTCCAACCCATATAACGGGTATATTATCGGAGTTTTTCTTGATAGAGTTGAACCGTAATTGCATGGCCATGCTCGGATAATGATATATGATATCATTGGTATCCGTTTTACCGGTTAACTCGAGGATCAAGAAACCGAGATTAAACATATGCGAGAATGACATATTCCATGTCTCGTGTTTAATCTTGATAATGGGACGAAGGGGCGATGACATGTTCCGAGGCACGTGGAATCAGTATTGATCTTGTCGTTCGGATGGCAATGATGTGTTGCTAGACGCCGCTCTTTGCTTATAATTGTAAAATGAGATTTTACGATTATTGTCGAACGTACAGGTGCCTACAGGGTCACACACATACAGCCGTTGATTCGAGCAGGTGGTTGAACCGTGGTTGGACCATGGTTGAACCAAGGTGTGGTTGGACCGCGGTTGGACCGTGGTTGGACCATGGTTGGACCTGGGTCGTTTTTAGCTGGTTTGGTTCACTAATCGTCAGATTTTTTAACCAAAACATGCTGAGTTGTATTGATAATGGTTAGTGGGAAACATGATTATGTGGAGACATAATCATGTTTCTTAGTGGACCACCATGTTGGCCATTAACTTCACTAATGCATTATGCCTTTGAGGGTTGAGTGATCAGATCACTATTGCTCATTCTCTTCCACACACACACTTGTTCTTGAGAGTTTTTCAGAGCTTGAGAAGAGTTCTTGGGTGGTCTGAAAAATTGAGAGAAAAATACCACACACAAAAGCTCCCAGAAACCTGTTGCTAGCACACCAATTCGGGAGAGCTCGGGTTCAAGTCGTGAGACTTTCTTCAACCGGTTACAACGGTTCATGTGGATACCATAGAGGGGCAAGGCTTTTGTCTGGCTCTAGCTGATTCGGTTCTACAGTTGGGTGAAAGACCTCAACCGTTACAGGTATGAAAAATTGTTATTCGGTTTAGCTACGCTTCACATGTGTTCCTATGTTGTTTCCAGTTTTTCTGCTGCATATTTTCCTTGCTTTTGAGTGTCAATTGCATGTCCAGAAACTAACAGTGGTAGCGGAGCTACTTGTGAAGCTCTAAACTGAATTCATGTTCATATGTTACATGTGATGTAGCTTGAACTTGTTTAGATATATGTGATATGCTGGAATTCTTTTTAGTATATGAGATATGCTTGCATATGTGTGATATGCTGAATTTGTTTTGGTATATGTGATTTGCCATGCAAATATATGCATATGTTTGATATGTTTTTAGTATATATACATGATATGTTCTATGTGATAAAGCATGTTCATGTTATATTATATTCAATTGTGTATATGTGATATGTATGTTGTTGAGGTTGATTTGTCAAAAGTGTTTTGACAACAAGAACTTGATTGGTATGTGATATCAATCAAGATGTTATTGGTAGAAAATCGAATGCGTTCGACAAGGGTGCTTGAAAGGTATATGATACCTACAACATCGATGTTTAAGCTTCAACATCGATGTTCTCTTAGGTCGATTGTCGACCGAGAGGTCAAAACATCGATGTTTTATGCACTCGGAAACCTCCAACATCGATGTTTGATGGTCAACATCGATGTTCTAAAGGCTCGGCGACCTCCAACATCGATGTTTCATGGTCAACATCGATGTTTTGAGGGTTCGGAAACCTCCAACATCGATGTTTAAGTGTCAACATCGATGTTTTGCAGATTCGCAAATTCAAAACATCGATGTTGAAGGGTTCAACATCGATGTTGTGGAACCCAGTAACTTTAACTGCGAATTAGAGGCAGAAGGATGTCGAATTGGTGTCTGGTTTGAACAAAAAAGTTGTAGCCCTACTTCTTAGATTTCCAGGGACACCAAGTTTGCACAAATCCGAGCTCTACAGCTCTGGATATGGCCAAAATACTAAGTGCTGCCAAGAAGTTGGGAGAATCAGATTCTCAAAACAGCGATGTTCAAGTTAGACATCGATATTCACAAGTATTTTGTTTTCCAAATTTACATAACATCAATGTATGATTTGTTGATTACATGCATGTGATGTATGAACATATATTGATGTAAATATTAAGTTCTTAGTTGCCTTTCATGATAAGCACTCATCATTGCTTAGATCAACACTAGGTAGGTTTTGCCAAAGCAAGGTGCCTATGTTTATCCTAGCAAGATGCGAGTGGATAATTGTAATATCTCGACTGCTTGTTGTGGGTTTGGACATAACTAAGTCATCATAATAGGATCAAGGACTTAGAGGCAAGGGTTGAGTTATGTCTATGAGATAGATATGGACAAAGTGTTGTTCACTCAACTATCCAAGAGTTACATAGAGATGTAATTGACAAGAGTTGTCTACCTAAATAGCTATGATGTAGGTGATCAGCCAAAGCTGACTTATNTGTTGAAGTGAAATATGGATCTTGGCCTACTTGTTGTCATTTTATTGATTCATAGTAGGAGCATCATTTAATAAAATTCCTTGTTAAATGATTTATGTATGCATGACTCTTATTTGTGTGAGTTGATCTTTGTTGTAGAACTACCATGGCACAAAACACAGGTACACTATCATTGCGATCGGTCCTTGAGAAGGACAAGTTGAATGGGAATAATTTCCTTAGATGGTATCGCAATTTGTGGATTGTCCTCAAACAAGAAAAGAAGCTGTATGTCCTTGAAGGGCCAGTTCCAATGGAACTGGCGCCTAGTGCTCCTACGGCAGAGAGGGATGCTTATAAGAAGCACCTTGATGATGCAATGGATATAGGATGCCTCATGCTTGTTAACATGGATTCTGAGCTTCAGAAGCAACACGAGAACATGGGGGCGTTCGATATGATCGAACACCTTAAGATGCTCTTTGAAGAGCAGGCGAGGCATGAGAGGTATGAGACCTCTAAAGCATTATTCCAATGCAGGATGGCCGAGTCATCACCCGTAAGGCCGCATGTGCTCAAAATGATCAGATACATTGAGAGCCTTGAGGGTCTAGGGTTTCCTTTGCAGAAGGAATTGGCTGTTGACCTAGTCCTGCAATCGTTGCCGGATAGCTACGGTCAATTTGTCATGAACTTCAATATGAACCATCTTGACAAGTCCTTGTCTGAGTTGCTCAAAATGTTGGGAACAGCTGAGCAACAAATGAAGGCTAGTAAATCCAATAGCGTATTTGTAATGCCCCGAATTTTTATAATTTGATTTTTTCGGAATTTTCGAAATTTTTATTCCAATTCTACCCTTGGGGTATTTTCGAGTTTTAGTCGAGGAAATAAATTATTATGCCTTGGAAATATCAATTTTAAGTTGGTATTGTTCATGGTTCGGGTCCCGTGGAAAACGGATTCGAAATCAGGGTGAAACGCGAAGTTTAATATGGGTTCTATCGAAACTACGTCGTTTTTGGAAAAAGAAAAGGACAATGTTGACTAGGGCGGGTTGACCGCGCCTCAGTCCAAAACGACGTCGTTTTGAACTGGGGCCGGCTCAACCCTAAAAACCCTTCCCCTTTTCTCTTTTCTCTTCCTTTCTCCTATTTCTCTTATTTCTTCTTTTCTCACCCGACGGCCGCCGCCCCCATCTCCCCTTCTTCTTCCCTCTCTCTCTCCCACTTCTCTTCCCCTCTCCTGTAACCTTCCCACGAAATCTCCCTTCTCCCTCTCTTCTTTTTGCTCTCCCGTTCCTTCCCCTTTCTCCTCTCCCGTCCTTTTTTTCTCTTTCGCTTTCTCGGCACACTCAAGCACACGAGCCGCCGCTGCATGTCCCTCAAGCCGTCGCCGTCGCCGTTAAACGGGTAAGCCCAGTCCTTGTTCCCTTTTCCTTCGTTTTTTTTTCCCACGTGGGCAGTAGGAAACCGATTGGTTAATCGGTATTTTGTTTCTTTGAGTTGAACGATTCGTCTTGAAGGCCCGGGCTTCCTTGTTGTTGTTGTTGGTGGTTGCGCCGTGGATGGTTGTGGGTTTTTGAGTTGTTTTTTTTGACTCAGGTCGGAGTGGTGGCGGAGTGTGAGTTGTGTGCGTGCGTGAGGGTGGAGTTGCGTGTGTGTTGTTTGCTGCAGGTGGTGCGTGGCTGCGTGTTGCCGTTCCGGTAGTGAAGTGCTCGTATTTGTGTGTGTGCGCCCTCCGGCAGAGGCGTTGTGTGGCGGGTTTGGCAGCAAGCATTCCGGTAAGGAATCACCTCTTTTCCAATTCTTTTGTTGTCGATGTGAAGATCTGTAGGTAGTGTGTCGTTTGGGTTGAATGTTGTGGGTGTTGGTTTCGTTTCTGGCAGATTTGGGTAAAATCCGGCGAAGGCTCGGAAATTTTCCGGCGAGGCTCGGGAATATTCCGGCGAAGGTTCGGGTTATTGTTCCGGCACTTAACGGTATTGCTTGGTTGTATAATTTGTATTCAATTATGGCATGTAATAATAATTCGGAATTGGGGTTATGTATTTAATTGTGTTTAGTAGAAACCGAGAGTGTGAGTAGTATGAGGCCGGTAATTACCGACACGGGTAGAACCTTAGGCCGGGAATCTTGGGCTCGGTTTTAGCCATGGACTTAAGTAACGGGCTTTAAGCCCAATCCTATGCTTGGCTTAATAAGGACTTAAGGAAGTGGGCTTTAGGCCCGGAAATTGTAATTGGGCTTAGATTGGACTTTAGGCCGGGAAAACTCATAAACGACATATGAGTGGGCCATAGGCTCGGGAACTACTCTTGGACTTAGTTGGGCTTAAGCCCGGTGAACCTTAGGTCCCGATACTCGGAGTTTCGGTGAGAGGACATTAAGTCGGGTTTAGACCCGGGAATTTCATAGATGGCTAACTAGGGACGGGTTTAACTCAGTTGAGCATTGTAGTTACATGCATGCACGTCTTAATTGTTTATGTTTGTAATTTGTTGTGTGTGCCGGTATTCAGGCACGGGTAATACCTCGGGAGCTGGAGGATCTGTTTTGGGAAAG
>JAKUCV010000364.1:0-22992 GCA_028386065.3 Turnera subulata | reverse complement strand
TTCCCTGCTGGAGCCTGATGTTCAGCTTTCACTTGCTGACAAGTGATACACTTAGCCACATACTCGGCTACATCCTTCTTCATGCGTGGCCACCAAAAATGACTTCTCAAATTCTGGTACATCTTGGTGCTCCCGGGGTGCATAGCATACGGTGTCATATGTCCTTCTTCCAGAATCTGACTACGCAGGTCACCAACACTGGGTACACATAGACGCTTTCCCAGCATCAATGCACTATCCTCCGCTATGTGGAACTTATCTTCCTTTCCACTATGGACTGCTTCCTTCAGCTTGATCAGGTCAGGATCTCCATCTTGTAACTCCACAATCCAGCCTCTCAGGTTAGACTTAACTTCAATATGAGTCAACAAAACTCCTGTCTCATCAACTGACAAATCAACTCCCATCTTCCTTAACTCGATGAGTGAGGACATCGAGTAAGTCGTGGAAGCATCTTCTGGCTGTCTCCGGCTCAAAGCATCAACTACAACATTAGCTTTTCCAGGATGATACTCAATAGTATAATCATAATCATTCAACAACTCAACCCAACGTCTTTGTCGCAGGTTAAGCTCCTTCTGAGTCATGATGTACTTGAGACTCTTATGGTCTGTGAAAATCCGGCATCTCTCTCCAAACAGATAATGTCGCCAGATCTTCAAAGCAAGGATCACTCCGGCCATCTCCAAGTCATGTGTCGAATAGTTCTTCTCGTGTGGCCTCAACTGTCTCGAAGCATAGGCTATCACTCGGCCTTCTTGCATCAAAACAGCTCCCAGACCAAGACTTGAAGCATCGCAGAACAGCACGTACTCCACTCCTGGCTTAGGCACTGTCAAGACTGGTGCTGTTGTCAGCTTCTTCTTAAGTTCATCAAAACTCTTCTGACAATCCTCACTTCAAACAAAGGCTTGATCTTTCCTCAATAGCTTGGTCATGGGACTGGCTATCAAGGAAAAACCCTCGATGAACCTCCGGTAATATCCTGCAAGGCCAAGAAAAGTCCTGACTTCTAGTACCATCTTAGGCGGCTCCCACTCCAGAACGGCTTTTACTTTAGCAGGATCAACCTTAATCCCATCTCTTGATACAACATGTCCAAGGAATGCGACTTCTTCAAGCCAGAACTCACACTTGCTAAACTTGGCATACAACTCCTTCTCTCGTAACCTATGAAGCACTACCCTCAGGTGCTCTTCATGTTCTTCCCGGTTCTTGGAGTATATCAGAATATCGTCGATGAAGACTACAACAAACTTATCCAAGAACTCGTTCAAGACCAAGTGCATCAAACACATGAAAACTGCTGGTGCATTGGTCAAGCCAAATAGAACCACTGTGAACTCAAAGTGACCGTACCGAGTGCGGAAGGCTGTCTTCGGTATGTCCTTCTCTGCAATCTTGACCTGATGGTAGCCAGATCGAAGATCAATCTTAGAAAATACAGTAGCTCCCTGTAACTGATCAAAAAGATCATCAATCCTGGGAAGCAGATACTTATTCTTCACTGTCACCTTGTTCAGCTGTCGGTAGTCCACACACATGCACAAACTACCATCCTTCTTCTTCACAAAGAGGATTGGTGATCCCCAAGGTGAAATACTAGGTCTGATGAAACCTTTCTCTAACAGCTCATCCAACTGTTTCTTCAACTCCTGAAGTTCTGTTGGTGCCATCCGATATGGTGCCATCGAGATAGGTGTCACTCCTGGCATCAAATCGATGGTGTACTCAACTTCTCTGTCAGGTGGCAATCCTGGCAAATCTTCTGGGAACACATCTGGAAACTCCCTCACAACCATGATGTCTCCCAAAACCGGAGTCTGAACTTCTTCACCCTTGGCATGGGTCAATAAAGCATCTAGACCCAATGGCTTTATCCCAACATCCTGATTAGCAGAGATACTACATGTGGTAGCAGCTCTCCCAATACCTGTCAACAAAATCTTATGTCCACCTTCGGAAGTCAACAGCACTTCCTTGGTCCGACAGTTTACCAAAGCACTGTACCTCGACAACCAATCCATCCCTAGAATGATATCGAAACCTCCCATGTTCATCACAACCAACCGAGCGAGAAAAACCTCACTATCGTACGAAAGAGAAACATCTCTGCACACATGGGTTAACCTGACCACTATACCCGCAGGTAACCTAACCCTCATCGGACATGTTAAGTTTTCTTCCGTACAGTTATGTAGTACTGCAAAACTTTGCGCGACAAAAGAATGCGTAGCACCAGGGTCTATCAAAGTATACGCAGTACTACCAAAGGCTGTAAAAGTACCTGCTATGACATCGACGTCTAGGTGACCTCCAGCATGCTGATTCTCTCCAACCGGATCCATTCGTACCTTATATGAGAATGTATATGTATGCATGTCATGTCATGTCAAATCTTATGCACAAACAAACAGTCAAGCAACCACAGTTATGTCCCTAATGACCTACTGCCTGCTCCGCTACCAAACTGAAGCACCTCGACCCGTATTTACCGTAACACAGTAAACACGTGCCGAAACTATTCATAATGATAGAACAGACAGTACAACGTGCAAATATTATACAATAGCAACTATCAATACAACTGTCACCCACACTCGGGGACCATTATTCAATCCAAACACAGTGCTCTCAGCAGCAGCAGATAGTATCAGTAATATACACATCACAGGAAATCAGCAGTACAGCAATATATATCACACTGCAGCGAAAATGTAGTACAGCATCATAAGCAATAGAATAGCAGCGGAAGACTTATGCACATGCAACGGTGGTATGGATCCGGAG
This sequence comes from Turnera subulata, assembly GCA_028386065.3. Taxonomy (NCBI): domain Eukaryota; kingdom Viridiplantae; phylum Streptophyta; class Magnoliopsida; order Malpighiales; family Passifloraceae; genus Turnera; species Turnera subulata. Next base: position 20,202 of record JAKUCV010000364.1, on the reverse strand, counting down.
TCAGGTGAAGAAAGCAGTAGCCATCGAGCATCGTACCTGAACTACGTAACAACTTAACCTACGGGATGAAACCCCGCAGGAGAGGGGTGAGTCCGAAGTGCTCACCGACGAAGGATAAACAGTGATATGCAAGCAACCGTAATACTTAAAGCAATCACAAACAAGCAGTAACATATCTCAACAACTGAGCCAAGGCCAAAAGAATATTTAATTATTTTACCAATTTTATTTTCCGGGCCCCCGTCACTGGACAAGCTAGGGTCGTACCTGGTTATCAATTNATCCGAGCCACTGGGTATTTGGTATACCCTAACCACAGGCAACTAGCCAACAAACCAAGTAACCGACCATAGCATCCCAAAATTAATTTCCAACCATCGGGTCGTACCACTACTTTCCACATGACAATGATAACAACATCTCAAATCAATTCCAATTCCAATTTCTTTTTCTCAATTTCCACAGTCAATAGTTCAACATCAATCTCAGCATATTATCCACAAAATCAATATCACAGTCCAAAAGCAACAATAATAACCACAGCAGATACTCAGCCAACAATCAACAAATCAGCAGTTCAACCGAACAACAAAGCACACAAAGTATTACAGGCAACATAACAAGGGTTATCCATCCTCACCTTAGTCGATATTCAATTATGGAATTGTCCAGCAAGTTCCAAGTCCGCTTCCTCAGCAAATTGCTCGTTATCAACTCCTATGTCAATCAAATAATGTGCACACATAAGATGGTATGCAAATGCCATGTTAATACTGTATACCGTAAATTAATCGGTTACTCTCCCGGATTGATTCCATTATTATCATCATTCACCATTTCTTTCAAGTGTCAAAAATGCCCTTCTATACTTTTTCCTATACCCGGGTACTATTCCGGTATTATACTTTGATAATACCCTTTCCATAATTATTTTTTAAGTATGTACTTTCCAAAATACTATTTCTATAAATTATTATTTTCTTTCCACATGCTATATACCATATAATAATTTTTTCCAAAATTAATTTTTCCTCTTCATTATTTTTCCCAGATTTAATTCTCTCTTTTTATTTTTTTTTAATTTTGGACTGGGCCTGTGTCTAAGCCCAGCCTACCACTTGAGTCATCCCAGGCCCCAAACAGAGCCCAGGCGCTACCCACGCAGTAGGCCCAGTAACCAACAGCCCGAGCCCATCACGCCCAGCCCACCACTCGCGGCCCAACAATCCAAAACCCATCAACACAGAACCGGGTCACCCACGACCCGCGACCCACATCCGGGTCTGCTCACCTGCAACGACGGGACGGCGCGAGGCGGGACGCTGCGAGGGAGCGCGACGGAGGGGCGCGACCGCTGGTGGTGCTCGGCGGCGGCTGCTGCGTCGGTTGCAGCGACGAGGAGGAGCAAGGCGGCGCGCGACACGCGTGGGGAGGAAAAGAAGGCGGTGCAAGGGGGGTTGCGGTGGCCGGTGAGAGGAGAAAGAGAAGAGAAGGAGGAGCTGGTGGTAACGTTGGCTCGATGGTGATGGCGGTTCAAGGGGGTGGTCAGCCGGTGGCAGTCGGTGGAAAAGAAAAGAAGGAAGAAGGAAGGGAGGGGGGTGGTGGTGACGTGGCAGGGGTGTTGGTGTGTGTTGTTTGGGTTTTTTTCCTTTTTTTTTCTTTTTCTTTTCTTTTCTTTTTCTGGTTAGTTTATGGGGAATGAATTTGCAGGAAATGGTTTTGCTGGGGAAGAAGAGAAGAAGCAGGTGGTGAAGGCGATGATGTGCTCTGGGAAGGTAGGAAAAATAATTTTATAGGCAGCAAAATCTCTGGTTAATCACAAGTGAAATAGGTAGTTCACAGACTGAATAGGAATTGGCGGCTGAATAATTGAACTTCAATTATGCAGTTACTATGCTGCATGTGAAGTGTGACCCACCTGGACCAGAAAATATCCGGTATACCCACTTATCTTATTTCTGGTCCGATAATTTGAGAATAAACCCGGCTTTTCTGAAGATTCCCGGACCCGGAAAAATTCCAACTTCGGTCCGTAAAATCCGCAGAAAAATCCCGAGCGTGGGACTATGCTCGGTTTCGGAATCCAATACTCGATTTACCACAATTTAATTACCCAAGATTAAAAATCAATAGTAAATTACTGTAGATTAACTTAAACAGTCCCGGTAAAAATGAAATTTTTACCTGGGCTATTACACAGATGGTCAAGTATACCAAATATACCAATCAAGCGGTCAGGTGTATACACCTTAATTTACTTTAATTAAATATGCTGGTGCTCTTATTTGAGTTATATATGTTAGTACAGTATATTTTATTTACCTTTGCAAATCAAAAAACTTGCCATGCTCATGCTATTGAAACATGATAGCTTAAGTAGATATCCACCTGATTGAAATAATTGAACAATTCATTTGGCTATTGGTTCATAATGCATCATACAAAAGTTAATATATTTGTTGATTTTGACGACAATATACCACCAACTTGTACGATCAGTGTCCCTAATTGCTGTATTGAATTATTACATTGCACCAGAAAATAATTTGAGTTATTCAACGCTAGCTACAGCACAAATTCAGGAAAGAAGAATAAATTCAGGAAAGAAGAATAAATTCAGTGATGGTAACTATGGCTTTAGGGTAATGTTTAAGACAAACTTAGTATGTTTGTATTGAAGTAAGTATTTTTTTTTCCCTCCAAATCGGATTGATTACATTGTTATGCATTTTGACACATTGCAAGAGAATTAATCATAACATTTTATTTTGTATTTTTTCAATCAAATACGCAAGTTGGTCGTAGAACAAGTACATGCATGAGAAATAAAATACCTAGGCAGTAAGGAATACAGCTTTGCTGAGGGCTGTCCAAGAGATCCTATGTCGGGAGTGGCAAGTCTACCTTCGTCATGTGTTCCGGAAAGCAAACCTTTGCACGGACTACTTAGCTAATTTGGTGTTCTCGTTTTTCCTTTAGGTGCTTCTCACCTTGTTCAGCCAAGGGAGTGTCCTCCGGAACCACGATTCCACCTACTGTCTCATCCTCAGTTTGATTAATAAAAATTCATCATTTCACCCAAAAAAATCCTAGGCGGCTATACAACGCCATTTTTTACATTGGATCTTAGAGATTATGACATTGAATTTAAGTATTGAGGACTTCAATGGAGGGGCAAACAAAGCAATAACAACAAAACAACTATAATAGCAAGCACATATGAGAATCAAGTTTGGATTTTTTTTTTTTGATAAACGGGGCATTCTTCATTCATTATATAAACAGATCTAGAGATCTGAGAATACATAATTGAAGATACAAATGATCTGAAGAAAAATCTGACATAAGAATTGATCTCAACCTACTACATGAAACTACACAACAACAAGAAGTATCTCCTTCAAAAGAGGATTTATAAAGGCACACTACTCCGACGATGAGCGTCTCTACGGGCATCATGACTTGTATGGTCCGTGCCACATCTTCTCCTTGTTGGTAAATTGCAGCAGCAAATAAAGATCTACTCTTCAAATCAAATCTTCCTCCAAAGCTTTTGGCTCCCATGATTTTATTCCCGAGAAAACAAAAAAACACCCAAAGAAGGTAACAAGGGCTCCCTGAAGGAGAAAACCAATCCCAAAAAAGGGTACTAAAAAACTCACAAACAGCGAGACTAAACAGACAAAACTAAAAGGAAGAAAACAAAAAAACTAAAGAAAATACCAGTGGGGGCTTACCGCCGGAAAGGAAGTCGTCGGCGGCAGCCCCAAATTTGTAGATCTAGGGTTTTCTCAGAGAGAAAGAGAGAGAGAGGAGAAAATCCTATAATCTAATATCAAGTTTGGATCTTGGTTCACCTTAGATATGGCGTATTATATTTATCCTAAAGAACAAAATATAGCTTTAAGTGCTAGTAAACAAATAAGTGAGATATGTAATTTTTATAACTTCATTAATTATTTCCGAGAATTTCTTTTGTAGTTCCCATGCTGAGGGTTTATGTAATTAAAGAGATAAAAGTTTCTTTGATAAAAGTTTCTCCTTTGTTTAAAGAAAAAGTAATCAGGATAGTGACACTGATTACCTCTAATCATATTAATATGCATCATCATTACACTAGTTACAGATAGACTAAACTACTAACAAATATACAATGCGAGTATATAATGTGAATTACAAAGGTATATTATCCTAACTAACTCTGGCTATGGAATAAGGATTATCTCTTTTTTTTTTTTTGATGCTAGAAGAGTATTCCAGTCGACTACCGGACTAATCTCTCCCCATGGCTCGATGCACCCCTTGTGAGGTGGGACCACTACCAATAGCACAATTTCCATATACCCGCTTCCACCAGGACTCGAAACCTGGACCTTGGGGTTTAAGGGGAATACAGTACGCTTTACCACTGCAACCAATGCTAATTGGTAATAAGGATTATCTCTTATCATTGTTTGGTACCTAAACCATATCTAACTTTTAGGGTAGAAAACTACCAAATAATTTAGTAGTAATATGCTTTTGGAATTTCTCCCAAAAAAGAATTTGGTAGTAAAATTTCTCTTCCCAAAAATTGGATGACGTCCTAAAGCATGGATATTTCTCCATAGTTAGGGAGGATTTCCTTACTGTTAATTAATAGGATATATATATAGTAGTTCCACTTGTATTTTTTCTTTTCATTTTTCTATTTGGTATCCGAAATTTTGCACTGATTAATTTGGATTTTATCAGAATCGTCCATTTGGTTATGATGGGTGAGTCTTCTAATAATGAAATACAACCAATAACGGCACACAATAAGATTCTCAAGTAGAACCTAGTCCCTTGCCAATCAGACAAACCCCAACATAGTAATTTTGAATTTCGATGTGGCAACTATTTGTTATGCTTATATCATTATATGTGCCCATGAACTGGAGATATGGATTGGATGGCCCCCATTTGGCGAAATTTTGGCACGGGCAAGAGACAAGGAAGCAATATGATTGGTCGGACACCTTTTATATTCTAGAGTTTCGTATTTGTCCCGTTTTTATACCTAGGAGTTTTTGTGTCCCTTTAGTATACCCCGAGTTTCAAATTCTGTCCCTTTTATGTACCCCGGGCAGCCTGGGGGATGACATGGCCAGCTGCCCGAGTCTATTTGAACGTGTTGCGATCTTATTGAAGCCACATGGAAAACATTGTAGGACCCACCAGTTTTGCCATATTTTTTATTTCCAAAATTATAGAAATTATTTTTCAATTTTTTAATTCATATACCGGGCTGGTTAACCCGATTTTCATCCCGGTTCGCCTAATTTGATTTGAGGTTTAACTGATTGATTTATGAAAGAAAGGTGATGATAGTGACACGTAATATAATTATTTAATTTTTAATTTCATATTAATTTTAATTTTAATTTTTTTAAAAAAAACACTCAAAGCCTTTGCCTTTCCAGTATATTTTTAATTTAAAAAAAAAACGAAACGTTCATGCCTCGCCTCGCCTCTCCCTCCTCCCCTCGCCGCATCCGCCTCCCACTTCTCTTCCCCCAAGAGCATCTGTTTCCCTCCCGCCTCCCACCTCTTCTGCCTTCCCCACCAAATTTGCCTCCACCACCTCTTCCTCCATTGCATCCTCCAATCAGACCCTCGAATGCTACCATCGAGGGTAGAGGTTATGGTAGGGATAAGCAAGCATGAGCAGAGGTTGCGCGGGCTTTTTCGACCATGTTTGAGGCGTGTTCAGCGAGCTCCTCCTCAGCAGCGACTTGGGGTGGTCGGCAACGAAGCTCAATCACCGGGAGTGGTTTGGCCGAGATCTAATTCAGGGGAGGCGATTGATGGGGAAGAGAGGCGGCACGACAAGAGGGGTTGCAGTGAAGGGGAAGATCGAGGCGGCGGTGTGCTCGGCGGTGTGGGTGTCACGCGAAGAGGAGAGGAGAGGAAGGAAGAGAAGAAAAAAAATGGAGAAGCGTGGGTGCCGGTGAGTGGGGGAGGAAGATGAAGAGAAAAAAAAAAAGAGAAAAAGAAAAGAGAAAAGAGAAAAAAAGAAAATGACAGGAATAAATTGATTGGGGCAGGTTTTATTTTAATTCAGACCGTATTGGGTAAACTAGAAATAAAATCGGACCAACCAATTGGTATTTCAATTTAAAAATTGCATAATAATTTTTGTAACTTTTGGAAATTGAAAATCTGGAAAAAAGGTGTGTCCCACTTTTTAAACCACGTGGTCCGATAAAGATCCGACACGTGTCAAGTGGACCCGGGCAAATAGCCACGTCATCGCCGGGCTACCCGAGGTACAGAAAAGGGACAAAATTCTAAACCCGGGGTATACAAAAGTGACAGAAAAATTCCTTAATATACAAAGGGGGACAAACGCGAAACTCTAGGGCCCAAAAAGGTGCTTGACCCGATCACCCGAATATTATCTTATTGACCTTCATCTTGGAGAAGCTTTACAAATCAGAACCATATTATTTATAGAAACACAACACAATAGATGTTGTAGTGTTGTAGAATATTTGCATGACCTGATGCAGTCATGTGATGTTTATTATATACTGATCAGTAGGGTTACAGTTGGGTGAGTAGTATACATCCAATAGAACTCCAATATAGTTGGAGTGTGAAGCGATGAGACTCTATACAAGTTTACGATTATCATCATCACAGGATTGTGATTATCTACACTTCTGCTGACACTCCCCCGCAAACTGAACCGGGTGCAGGGCAAAGGTTCAATTTGGAACACAAAAACTGGATTCAGCGGCAGAGCCTTTGTTAGAATATCAGCTAGTTGGCCTTCACTGCTAACAAACTGGATTCGTAGTTGTTTGGCTGCAAATTGTTCTCGGACAAAATGATAGTCTTACGCTACATGCTTTGTGCGTGTGTGTTGGATAGGATTGTGACTGAGATAGGTCGTACCAATGTTATCACACCAAACCATGGGTGTAGAATGTTTTATTCCCAATTCTCCAAGTAATGCTTGCACCCATTGTACTTCTGCCGAGCCATCAGCCACAGCCTTGTACTCGGCTTCCTGGAAGACCAAGAGATTAGATTTTTGCCAAGGTAGACTAGGTACCCTCTTGTCGATTTACCATCATCAACACTTCCTCCCCAGTCGGCATCAGTATAAACTTGTATCCCATTGTCCTGATGGCGATATAGATGTAAGCCATAATGGACTGTATGCTTGAGATAGCGCAAGATGCGCTTCACTACCTGATAATGGACATCGGTCGGTTGGTGCATAAACTAGCTCACTTTATTCACAGCATAGATGATATCGGGCCGGGTCAATCCAGGATATTGCAAGAATCCAACGAGTTGTCTATATAAAGTTGGGTCTGAAAACAACTTGCTACCAGTCTTTGTTAACTTCTTGCTTGTTGAAGCCGGTGTTTGCACCGGTTTTTGCAATCTTTGAGGCCTGCCTTTCGAAGAAGATCAGTGATATACTTCCGTTGGGTGAGTAATAATCCTTCAGTTGTTGGAGTGAACTCAACCACTAAGAAATAGCTGACTGTTCCGAGGTCCCGAATAGAGAATTCAATGCCCAAGCAATAAATCAAGTCATTGAGAAACCTTATGTTATTTCCTATAACTAAAATATCATCGACGTAAATTAACACATAAGCAATAGTAGTGGAGTCTCGATAGATCATCAGAGAAGAGTCAGACTTGGAAATTCAAAAACCAACAGTCAGAAGAAAGTCACTGAGGCGCTTATACCAAGCTCTCGGGGCCTGCTTGAGGCCATATAGTGATCTGTTTAATCGGCAGACATGGTGTGGCTTATCACCGGCGATGAATCCTTGTGGCTGAAGCATATATACTTCTTCATCCAGTGTTCCATGAAGGAACGCATTCCGTATGTCAAGCTGTCTGACCCGCCAATTACAAGACACGACATAGCTGAGTACCGTGCGAATTATTGTTGGCTTAACATCAGGGCTGAATATCTCTTGAAAGTCAATACCCTCTCTCTGATGAAATCCCTTAGCAACAAGTCTTGCTTTATAACGCTCCACAGTTCCATCTGCCTTCTTTTTAATCCTATAAACCCATTTATTTCCAACCAAGTTCATAGTTCTCTTATATGGAACCAGTGACCATGTGTTATTCCAGATTAGTGCATTAATCTCCTCTTGCATGGCAGTGCGCCACACCTTATATTTGGTGGCTCCACTGAAGCATGTAGGTTCTGTTGTTGGGTCTGTGTTTTTCTGTAACAAATAATTGGATGGGGAGAAACGGTTAACAGGCTTCGGGTTGGCTCTTAGTGTCATTCTAGGCAAGGGTGTTGGAGGAGATGGTGCTGGTGTTTGAGTTGGACTGGATGAAGAAGAGGCAGGTAACGTAGTGGGGGATAGTCTAGGTTTGTCAAAAAGCAGTTGGCGATGAGAGATAAGTCGAGAGGAATTTGGTGTAGGAGCAGTGTTTGGAAGTGGAGTGGGAGAAGAGTTTCGGGTAGACGAGGATTGTGTATCAGGTGCGGATGTAGGGACTGGGGTGGGAGCTAAGTTTCGTGACAAGACTGGAGTTTGAGGAGAGTTGTTGGAGCTAGTGGTTGACACGGATCCGGTCTCTGGGAAGAAGACATGCAAAGGCACAAACACCCACGTTAAAGCAGTCGGCTGATGTAGTGATTCAGACTTGGCTGACACGTAAGGAAAGATTTGTTCAAAAAATTTAACATGACGAGCTATGTAAATTTGTTGGGTAAGATAATCTAGACACCTATAACCCTTATGCAATGGACTGTAACCCAAAAAGACGCAGGGGGTGGATCTGAATTGAAACTTGTGCTTATTATATGGACGTAAATACGGGTAACAAAGACACCCAAAAACCCTTAGAAAACTGTAGTCTGGACTGCGTGAAAAAAAGAACCTCATAAGGAGATTTATGTTGTAAAATTTTGGTGGGTAATCAATTGATCAAAAACACGGCAGTTTCCATCGCAAAGTGCCAAAATTTTTTTGTCAATGTCTGCGTTCAACGGAGCCTTGTTGCTCATGGGTGTGTGGACATTGAACCCGGTGGGTGATGCCACACTGCTAAAACCATTTATGTAAGGAGCGATACTCAGCCCCCCCAATCACTCTGAACACTCTGAATTTTAGTGTCAAAGAATCGTTCTACCTGAGACTGAAATTTGCGAAAAACATCATAAACATCTGATTTCTTTGAAATGCAATAAATCCACAAATACTTGCTAAAATCATCCAAGAATATAACATAAAAACGAGACCCATCAAGGGCAGAATACGGTGATGGTCCTCAAACATCCGTAAAAACTAATTCTAAAGGTTTATTTGAACGAGTACTGGACAAAGCTAAATGACTTCTCGCTAATTTGCCCATTGGATAAGACAGACAAGAACCGGAAGGAGAGGTAGATATAATTGGAAGACTGAACCGAGAAAAGATCTGCTGTTGAACTTGGAAGTGTGGATGCCCAAGTCTTTGGTGCCAAGTGATGTCTTCAACCCGAGTAACGGAAAGTGCGTGACAACTACCACCAGAGGGCCGAGAAGCAAATATGTAGAGGCCATTGTTACTCTGACCGGAAAGCAGGATTTGTTTGCTGACTCGATCCTTTACAAAGAACAAATCAGGGTGAAACTCAAAAAAGACGGCATTATTTTTTGCAATATTTTTTGCAAATTATTGAACAAAAAGGAGAGACTTAGTGATATGTGGAACATGGAGAATGTTATGAACATGTAAAGGGCGAGTTAGGGTAGAAAAGGAAGCATTACCTACACCCACGATGGCCAATTCCTGTCCACTGCCAACCTGTACCATGTCATGTCCTGGATATTCACTGTATTGTTGGAGATTATACTGATTCGGTATGACATGATGACTGGTTCTCGTATCAGGGAACCATTGTTCGGCAGAATAAGGAGCATAGGACTGTGAGACAGTGTTGACAGTGGCAGTAGAGTGGCGCTGGTAGCAGTGTGTCGCAGTATGACCCCACTTATTGCAAATCTGGCATTTTAGGCGATTGGAGTCTTGAGGACGATAAGACCGTGGATAAAAAAATTGTGGGGAGTAGCCTCGGCCACCACGACCATGTCCACCGCATTGATTGGATGGAAAAGGCTGCTTCTGCACCACATGAACCGAGGGAGAAGAAATAGGTGGCTCTTTCGCCTTCTCTAAAGAAGCAGTAGTGTCGAGGGCAAGGGACTTAAGAGGGTCGTTATGCAGAAACTCATAACTCATAAGAGCACCCTGCAATTCTACAAAAGAAAGTGGTTCTGGCCGAGCAGTTACAGTAGTGGCAAAAGTTTTAAGTTCAGGTTGAAGACCTCGAATTAAACTTATCTGAAAATCAGTTGGGGTCATGGTCTGACCACTGGCGGCAAGCTCATCCGACAAACGCTTGGCCCTATTCAGATATTGCATCACTGGTTCTTCTGGTAGCTGAGAGATCTGTTGAAGAGCAGAGTGAATAGCCATTCTTCTGGCTTGGTTGGACGAGGCAAGAGAGGTCTCCAAGGCATCCCACGCCTCTTTGGCCGTACGTTTGCCAACAACAGTAGGGAAGACCTCGACTGCTAATGACGAGTTGATGCTACTCAGGATTGTCTGATCCTGTTGGATCCAGCGCGCATAATCTGGGTTAGGCTGGGCAACACCTGCAGCATCGAGGCGAGTGGGAGAAGGGCAAGGAAAATCCCTGTTACATAACCGAGCACACCTTGCCCGGCAAGATATGGCTCCATTTGGGCTCTCCAAAAAACATAGTTATGGTGGGAGAGCTGAATCGAGACTGATTGATGGGAATTGGTAAGAGCCTGCACAATAATTATTGGCTGTGGAGCAGCACTGACTATAGGGGGATTATTTCAAGATCCAGCGCCAGAAATAAGAGAACCAGTGGAAGGGGGATCTTGTGCCACTAGTGCACAACAAAGAGACAAAAAACAAGAATGATTTTGTAATAGTTGTAGGGTGTTTAGAGAAAGCGGTTAAACAATAGGCTCCGCTACTATATAGAAACACAACACAATAGATGTTGTAGTGTTGTAGAATATTTGCATGACCTGATGCAGTCATGTGATGTTTATTATATACTGATCAATAGGGTTAGGTGAGTAGTATACATCCAATAGAACTCCAATATAGTTGGTGAAGCGCCCCGACCCGTATTTACCGTGTCACGGTAAACACGTGCCGAAATTATTCATAATGATAGAACAGGCAGTATAACGTGCAAATATTATACAGTAGCAACTATCAATACAACTGTCACCCACACTCAGGGACCATTATTCATTCCAAACACAGTGCTCTCAGCAGCAGCAGATAGTATCAGTAATATACATATCACAGGTAATCAGCAATACAGCAATATAAGCAATAGAATAGCAGTGGAAGACTTATGCACGTGCAACGGTGGTATGGATCCGGAGTCAGGTGGAGAAGAGAGCAGCAGCCATCGAACATCGTACCTCAACTACGGTAACAACTTAACCTACGGGATGAAACCCCGCAGGCGAGGGGTGAGTCCGAAGTGCTCACCGGCGAAGGATAAACAGTGATATGCATGCAACCGTAATACTTATAAGCAAACACAGACAAGCAACAACATTTCTCAACAACTGAACCAAGGCCAAAAGAATGCTTAAATATTATTCCCAATTTTATCTTTCGGGCCCCCGTCACTGGACAAGCTAGGGTCGTACCTGGTAATCAATTAATTCCGGATACTAGGTCAAGAACCAATCCACATGTCAGAATAACCGGATATTCGGCATATCTAAGCCACCGCGGATATTCGGCATATCCGAGCCACTGGGTATTCGGTATACCCCAACCTCAGGCGACGTCATGCCAACCAGATATTCGGCATATCTGAGCCACTGCGGATATTCGGCATATCCGAGCCACTGCGGATATTCGGCATATCCGAGCCACTGGGTATTCGGTATAACCACAGGCATGACGGGCCAACCAAACCAAAAACCGACTATAGCATCCTAGAATTAATTTTCAAACCATCGGGTCGCACCACTACTTCCACATGACAATTATAACAACATCTCAAATCAATTCCAATTCCAATTCCAAATTCTTTTCCACAATTTCCACAGTCAATAGTTCAACATCAATCTCAGCATAATATCCACAGAGTCAAAATCACAGTTCCAAAGCAACAATAATATCCACAGCAGATATTCAGCCAACAATCAACAATTCAGCAGTTCAATCGAACAACAAAGCACACAAGGTATTACAGGCAACATAACAAGGGTTATCTATCCTCACCTTAGCCGATATCAATTATGGAATTGCTCAGCAAGTTCCAAGTCCGGTTCCTCAGCAAATTGCTCGTTATCAACTCCTATATCAATCAAATAATATGCACATATAAGATGGTATGCAAATGCCATGCTAACACTGCGTACCGGAAAATAAATACTAACTCGGCTCGGTTACCCCCCGGATTATTTTTCCATTATCATCATCATTTACCATTTACTTCAAGTGCCATAATACCCTTCTATACTTTTTCCTATACCCGGGTACTATTCCGGTATTATACTTTGATAATACCCTTTCCATAATTATTTCTTAAGCATGTACTTTCCAAAATATTATTTCTACAAATTATTATTTTCTTTCTACATGCTATATACCATATAATAATTTTTCTAAAATTATTTCCTCGAAATATTTATTTTCCCATACCAATATATATTTTTCCCCATCTCATTTTTATTTTCTTCCATTTTATTTCCCAGGTTTCATTTTCTTTCTATTTCTTTTTTTTAATTAAACACTGGACTGGCCCAAGACACCACCCAAGCCCAAGCCAAGCAACAGCACAGGTCAAGGCCCACACGGCTCGGCCCAGGTCCTGAGCACCCAAGCCCACGCGGGTCACCCAATCGGCCTGCACTTGACCCGTGAGCCTTGCCGGGTCGTCTCTTCAACCCAGCTCACCTTGAGCTTGACGGCGGCACGCGAGGCGCGACACGGCAGTGGACAAGGCGAGGTGAGGGCGGTGTGAGGAGAGGTGACCGCTGCGGTGGCGTCGCAAGGGAGAGAGGGAAAGGCAGCTCGGGTCGTGTCGTCGGATTCGTTGGCTCGTCGACGGGCTCCTCGGGTCGGCGTCGGGGTGTACCTCCTGTCGGGTTCGTCACGTCTCGGCAGCGGCGGCGAGATGTAGGGGAGCGGCCGGCGAGAGTAGAAGGAAGGAAGAGGAGGGTGTTCTTGGTGGTGGTGTTGACTCGGCGGCAGTGGGGAGGTGACCGGTGGCGGTCGGTGGAGAAGAAAAGAGAAGAAGTAGAAAGGAAGGGGGTGGGTGATGTGGCGGTGGTGGTGTGTGTTGTGTTTGTAATTATTTTTTTTTTCAAATGAATTACAGGAAATGATTTTGCAGGGGAGGAAGAGAAGGTTTAATGAGTTTGCAGGGCAGAAGGTAGCGAAGATGGTGGTGCAGGGAAGCTGAAGAAAAATAATTTTATAGACAGCAAAATTATTGATAAGTCACAGGCTGAATAGGAATTGGCGGCTGAATAATTGAACTTCATTTATGCAGTTACTATGTTGCATGTGAAGTGTGACCCACCTGGACCAGAAAATATCCGGTATACCCACTTATCTTATTTCTGGTCCGATAATTCGAGAATAACCCGGCTTTTCCGAAGATTCCCGGACCCGGAAAAATTCCATCTTTGGTCCGCAAAATTCGCAGAAAAAAATCCCGGTCGTAGGACTATGCTCAGTTTCAGAATTCAAAGCTCGATTTACCACAGTTTAATTACCCAAGATTAAAAATCAACGGTAAATTACTGTAGATTAACTTAAACAGTCCCGGTAAAAATGAAATTTTTACCTGGGCTGTTACAGCCTACCCACCTTAAAAGAATTTCGTCCCCGAAATTCACTCCGAAGTTGTGAACAAGTGCGGATACTGAGAACGCATATGTTCCTCAACTTCCCACGTAGACTCATTCGCAGAGTGCTTGTTCCACTTAACCTTTACCATCGGAATAACTCTATTCCTCAACTGTCTGACTTCCCGGGCAAGAATCTGCTCCGGCATTTCTGTATATGTCAGATCCTCTGCGACCTCAACATCTACTGTAGTAATCACATGGCTCGGATCTGATCTGTACCTCCTCAACATGGAAACATGGAACACATCATGAATCCGTGACAACTCCTCTGGCAAGGATAACCTGTACGCCAAGGGTCCAATCCTTTCCACAATCTCATATGGTCCAATGTACCTGGGACTCAGCTTCCCTCTTTTCCCGAATCTGATTACACCTTTCCACGGTGCAACTCGGAGGAAAACTTGTTCTCCCACTTGGTACTCCATCTCACGACGGTGCTTATCGGCATAGCTCTTCTGTCGGTCCTGTGCTGCTCTCATGCTCTGCTTAACTGTCTGAATCTTGTCAACAGTCTGCTTAACCAAATCTGGACCAACGATCAAACGGAGACCTTCCTCATCCCAGCAAACTGGACATCGGCACTTTCTTCCGTAAAGAGCTTCAAACGGAGGCATGCCAATACTGGAATGATAACTATTGTTATAGGCAAACTCCGCTAAAGGCAAATACTGGTCCCAACTCCCACTGAAGTTAAGAGCACAAGCCCTTAGCATATCTTCCAATGTCTGAATAGTCCTCTCCGACTGTCCATCGGTCTGAGGATGGAATGCAGTACTAAAACTCAGCTTCGTCCCCAAAGCTGTTTGCAGACTCTTCCAGAACCGTGATGTGAATCTCGGGTCTCTGTCTGAGACTATGGACTTAGGAATTCCATGTAGTCTCACAATCTCTACAACATATTGCTTCGCCAATTTATCCAAGGTGTCTATCTGTCGAATAGGAAGAAAATGGGCTGATTTTGTAAGTCGATCAACGATAACCCAGATGGCATCAAGCTGTCTCCGGGTCAACGGTAATCCGACCACAAAATCCATGGTAATCATCTCCCACTTCCACTCTGGCACTGACAAAGATCTTATCTTCCCAGCTGGAGCCTGATGCTCAGCTTTCACTTGCTGGCAAGTGATATACTTAGCCACATACTCGGCTACATCCTTCTTCATACGTGGCCACCAAAAATGACTCCTCAAATTCTGGTACATCTTGGTGCTCCCAGGATGCATAGCGTACGGTGTCATATGTCCTTCTTCTAGAATCTGACTACGCAGGTCACCAACACTGGGTACACATAGGCGCTTTCTCAGCATCAATGCACTATCCTCCGCTATGTGGAACTTTTCTTCCTTTCCACTACGGACTGCTTCCTTCAGCTTGATCAAGTCGGGATCTCCATCTTGTAACTCCACAATCCAGCCCCTCAGGTTAGACTTGACTTCAATATGTGTCAACAAAGCTCCTGTCTCATCAACTGACAAATCAACTCCCATCTTCCTTAACTCGATGAGTAAGGACATCGAGTAAGTCGTGGAAGCATCTTCTGGCTGTCTCTGACTCAAAGCATCTGCTACAACATTAGCTTTTCCAGGACGATACTCAATAGTACAATCATAATCATTCTGCAACTCAACCCAACGTCTTTGTCGCAGGTTAAGCTCCTTCTGAGTCATGATGTACTTGAGACTCTTGTGATCTGTGAAAATCCGGCATCTCTCTCCAAACAGATAATGTCACCAGATCTTCAAAGCAAGGATCACTGCGGCCATCTCCAAGTCATGTGTCGGATAATTCTTCTCGTGTGGTCTCAACTGTCTCGAAGCATAGGCTATCACTCGGCCTTCTTGCATCAGAACAGCTCCCAAACCAAGACCTGAAGCATCGCAGAACAATACGTACTCCACTCCTGGCTTAGGCACTGTCAAGACTGGTGCTGTTGTCAGCTTCTTCTTAAGTTCATCAAAACTCTTCTGACAATCCTCACTCCAAAAAAAGGCTTGATCTTTCCGCAATACCTTGGTCATGGGACTGGCTATCAAGGAAAAGCCCTCGATGAATCTCCGGTAATATCCTGCAAGGCCAAGAAAACTCCTGACTTCTGGTACCGTCTTAGGCGGCTCCCACTCCAGAACGGCTTTTACTTTAGCAGGATCAACCTTAATCCCATCCCCGGATACAACATGTCCAAGGAATGCAACTTCTTCAAGCCAGAACTCGCACTTGCTAAACTTAGCATACAACTCTTTCTCTCGCAACCTCTGAAGCACTACCCTCAGGTGCTCTTCATGTTCTTCCCTATTCTTGGAGTATATCAAGATGTCATCGATGAAGACTACCACAAACTTATCCAAGAACTCGTTCAGGACCAAGTGCATCAAGCACATGAAAACTGCAGGTGCATTGGTCAAACCAAAAGGAACCACTGTGAACTCAAAGTGACCATACCGAGTGCGGAAAGCTGTCTTCGGTATGTCCTTCTCTGCAATCTTGACCTGATGGTAGCCAGATCGAAGATCAATCTTAGAAAATACAGTAGCTCCTTGTAATTGGTCGAAAAGATCATCAATTCTGGGAAGCGGATACTTATTCTTCACTGTCACCTTGTTCAGCTGTCGGTAGTCCACACACATGCGCAAACTACCATCCTTCTTCTTCACAAAGAGGACTGGTGATCCCCAAGGTAAAATACTAGGTCTGATGAAACTTTTTTCTAACAGCTCATCCAACTGTTTCTTCAACTCCTGAAGTTCTGTTGGTGCCATCCGATATGGTGCCATCGAGATAGGTGTCACTCCTGGCATCAAATCGATGGTGTACTCAACTTCTCTGTCAGGTGGCAATCCTGGCAAATCTTCCGGAAACACATCTGGAAACTCCCTCACAACCATGATGTCTCCCAAAACCGGAGTCTGAACTTCTTCCCCTTGGCATGGGTCAACAAAGCATCTGGACCCAATGGCTGTATCCCAACATCCTGATTAGCAGAGAAACTACATGTGGTAGCAGCTTTCCCAATACCTGTCAGCAAAATCTTATGTCCTCCTTCGGAAGTCAACAACACTTCCTTGGTCCGACAGTTCACCATAGCACTCTACTTGGACAACCAATCCATCCCCAATATGATATCAAAACCTCCCATGTTCATCACGATCAACCGTGCAAGAAAAATCTCGCTATCATATGAAAGCGAAACATCTCTGCACACGTGGGTTAATCTGACTACTATACCCGCAGGTAACCTAACTCTCATCGGACAAGTTAAACTCTCTTTCTTACCACTATGTTGTATAGCAAAACCTTGGGCGATAAAAGAATATGTGGCACCAGGATCTATCAAAGTATAAGTAGTACTACCAAAGACTGTAAAAGTACCTGCTATAACCTCGGCATTCTAGGTGACTTTCAGCATGCTGTTTCCCTCCAACCGGATCCATTCGTCTTACCCTATATGAGAATGTATATGCATGCATACTATACTAACTCATGACAGACTATGCACAAATGATCACAGCAACACCCAAGGACCTACTGCCCGCTCCGCTACCAAACTGAAGCGCCCCGACCCGTATTTACCGTGTCACGGTAAACACGTGCCGAAACTATTCATAATGATAGAACAGGCAGTATAACGTGCAAATATTATACAATAGCAACTATCAATACAACTGTCACCCACACTCGGGGACCATTATTCATTCCAAACACAGTGCTCTCAGCAGCAGCAGATAGTATCAGTAATATACATATCACAGGTAACCAGCAATACAGCAATATAAGCAATAGAATAGCAGTGGAAGACTTATGCACGTGCAACGGTGGTATAGATTCGGAGTCAGGTGGAGAAGAGAGCAGCAGCCATCGAACGTCGTACCTCAACTACGGTAACAACTTAACCTACGGGATGAAACCCCGCAGGCAAGGGGTGAGTCCGAAGTGCTCACCGGCGAAGGATAAACAGTGATATGCAAGCAACCGTAATACTTATAAGCAAACACAGACAAGCAAAAACATTTCTCAACAACTGAACCAAGGCCAAAAGAATGCTTAAATATTATTACCAATTTTATCTTCCGGGCCCCGTCACTGGACAAGCTAGGGTCGTACCTGGTAATCAATTAATTCCGGATACTAGGTCAAGAACCAATCTACATGTCAGAATAACCGGATATTCGGCATATCCAAGCCACCGCGGATATTCGGCATATCCGAGCCACTGGGTATTCGGTATACCCCAACCTCAGGCGACGTCATGCCAACCAGATATTCGGCATATCTGAGCCACTGTGGATATTCGGCATATCCGAGCCACTGGGTATTCGGTATACCCTAACCACAGGCATGACGGGCCAACCAAACCAAAAACCGACCATAGCATCCCAGAATTAATTTTCAAACCATCGAGTCGTACCACTACTTCCACATGACAATTATAACAACATCTCAAATCAATTCCAATTCCAATTCCAAATTCTTTTCCACAATTTCCACAGTCAATAGTTCAACATCAATCTCAGCATAATATCCACAGAGTCAAAATCACAGTTCCAAAGCAATAATAATATCCACAGCAGATATTCAGCCAACAATCAACAATTCAGCAGTTCAATCGAACAACAAAGCACACAAGGTATTACAGGCAACATAACAAGGGTTATCCATCCTCACCTTAGCCGATATCAATTATGGAATTGCTCAGCAAGTTCCAAGTCCGGTTCCTCAGCAAATTGCTCGTTATCAACTCCTATATCAATCAAATAATATGCACATATAAGATGGTATGCAAATGCCATGCTAACACTGCGTACCGGAAAATAAATACTAACTCGGCTCGGTTACCCCCCGGATTATTTTTCCATTATCATCATCATTTACCATTTACTTCAAGTGCCATAATACCCTTCTATACTTTTTCCTATACCCGGGTACTATTTCGGTATTATACTTTGATAATACCCTTTCCATAATTATTTCTTAAGTATGTACTTTCCAAAATATTATTTCTACAAATTATTATTTTCTTTCTACATGCTATATACCATATAATAATTTTTCTAAAATTATTTCCTCGAAATATTTATTTTCCCATACCAATATATATTTTTCCCCATCTCATTTTTATTTTCTTCCATTTTATTTCCTAGGTTTCATTTTCTTTCTATTTCTTTTTTTTAATTAAACACTGGACTGGCCCAAGACACCACCCAAGCCCAGGCCAAGCAACAGCACAGGTCAAGGCCCACGCGGCTCGGCCCAGGTCCTGAGCACCCAAGCCCACGCGGGTCACCCAACCGGCCTGCACTTGACCCGTGAGCCTTGCCGGGTCGTCTCTTCAACCCAGCTCACCTTGAGCTTGACGGCGGCACGCGAGGCGCGACACGGCAGTGGACAAGGCGAGGTGAGGGCGGCGTGAGGAGAGGTGACCGCTGCGGTGGCGTCGCAAGGGAGAGAGGGAAAGGCAGCTCGGGTCGTGTCGTTGGATTCGTTGGCTCGTCGACGGGCTCCTCGGGTCGGCGTCGGGGTGTACCTCCTGTCGGGTTCGTCACGTCTCGGCAGCGGCGGCGAGATGCAGGGGAGCGGCCGGCGAGAGTAGAAGGAAGGAAGAGGAGGGTGTTCTTGGTGGTGGTGTTGACTCGGCGGCAGTGGGGAGGTGACCGGTGGCGGTCGGTGGAGAAGAAAAGAGAAGAAGTAGAAAGGAAGGGGGTGGGTGACGTGGCGGTGGTGGTGTGTGTTGTGTTTGTTATTATTTTTTTTTTTCAAATGAATTACAAGAAATGATTTTGCAGGGGAGGAAGAGAAGGTTTAATGAGTTTGCAGGGCAGAAGGTAGCAAAGATGGTGGTGCAGGGAAGCTGAAGAAAAATAATTTTATAGACAGCAAAATTATTGATAAGTCACAGGCTGAATAGGAATTGGCGGCTGAATAATTGAACTTCAATTATGCAGTTACTATGCTGCATGTGAAGTGTGACCCACCTGGACCAGAAAATATCCGGTATACCCACTTATCTTATTTCTGGTCCGATAATTCGAGAATAACCCGGCTTTTCCGAAGATTCCCGGACCCGGAAAAATTCCATCTTTGGTCCGCATGTAACAGCCCAGGTAAAAATTTCATTTTTACCGGGACTGTTTAAGTTAATGTACAGTAATTTACCATTGATTTTTAATCTTGGGTAATTAAATTATGGTAAATTGAGTATTGGATTCCGAAATCGAGCATGGCCCCACGTTCGGGAATTTTCTGCGGATTTTACGGACCAAAGTTGGGATTTTTCCGGGTCCGGGAA
>JAKUCV010000363.1:3323-25546 GCA_028386065.3 Turnera subulata | reverse complement strand
CCATGAACAAACAAAGGCCAACATTATGAGATGATTGCTAGCAGAAACCCAAAGAGGTGCTAAAACAAAGAGGCCGGGAGCTTAAGCTGAACACTAAAGCTTGCAACAAAGGAAACTGTAGCGTGAAGGTCCAGGATGGGCAGCAACCAGGTGGGAAAGCATAAAATGCCTACAAGGACCTGTTTGAAGAAAAATGAAGGTATAACAACTCCAATACCTAAAGCTAGCACGATCCTGCAATAAGTAGAGATAATTCAATTGGCTAAAAGTCCCAAACAATGCATAGAGGCACTAACATCCAAGAAGAATGGAGCAACGACTGATGGACCTTGAGTCTATGAAGTACCCAATACCGGGAGCTGGAGTTGGATACTCCGAGGTCGTCAGGAGGACCCATTCATGGAAAGAGTTCATGAGGAGCTTAGGAATGAATAAGCTCAAGCAGACTGGGAGCTAGGACCTTCCAAAGAATTTGGGCCAATACAAAATGCAGGATAAATGTTTCCCGAAACAACATGGGGAAGCGGCCAAGCAGGATCATATCATAACACTGCCATGACATCAATAAATGCCGAAAGAAGAAAAATAGAACACGCGCTGCACTCTTTTTCCCTTCATCAGGTTTTTATCCCACTGGGTTTTTCCTGATAAGGTTTTTAACGAGGCAACCAAAGCGTATCATGTTGAATAGAAGATTCAAATGCCCGAGCTCTCAAGCTCGACCATTTGGGGAGCTCTTGATATAAATGGGCCTATGCCCATGAACAGGCCCAATGGATAATAACCGAGGCCGGGCCCAAAGATGTATGAGGGCCATGATCGTGAATGAGGCCCCCGAAATCAGGACCTCTGGACATCCCACAACATGTGGACTTGGATGACAAGGACCCGTGGCTAAGTACTCTTGACCCGAAGGCCCTTGACCTGGAGGCCCTTAACTTGAAGACCCTTGACCCGAGCCTATGGATGAGGCCTAGAACCTGGAGGCCCGAGAGGCCCTCTACATCGGCTTATCCGGGGGAACCGAGCTTATCCAAAGGAAATCCACCTGCGACCTATAACAGTGTGACACGTGGCAAGGGATACCCCCTATAAATGTACCTAAAATCGGATATTTCTGGGACCTTTTTGACCATTCTCCTCCCCGACACTCTCTCTCTCGGGTCTTCTCCCATCTCTCTCGATTTCTTCTCTTTGTATCCGATTCTCAGCTCATATGTATCATAATCCAATATCAATAATAAGGGGCACCCCCACTTTTGATTTTATATCAATGCTACTTTCCGTTGGTGTTAACAAGCTAACTTTTTAATTCTTCCAAAAAGCACATGATCACAAGGCCCTAAAGCCCCTTATAGTATACACCTGGTTTCCAATACATTTACATTAAAAAGAATATGTAGCTAGGAAGCAACAAAGAATTAACTAATACAGGAACACTATATATACGTGGACTTGATCTTACTTAAGCTACCTATCTTCCGTAATTCCTCTAATGGAGAGTTTTGAAAGAAGAAATATACCAGCTGAGGAAGCTAGTACAGCTCCAGCAAAACAGGCAAGGTCCAAACTAGTAACCAACGGTATACTCTTGAATTTCTCTAATAGTCCCACTTGAAGTATCAACATAACAGCATGACCAATTTTAGATTTTGCCTGTGACACCGACTGCATCTCAACCCATGTTGGGAGCGACTGATATAGGCATAAAAACCATCAAGAATATGTCATGCTTAAAGAAAGATATGGAGCACTTGAGAACGAAGATCATAGTTTATAATTAATTCTAAGATCTATTGGTTTGATTGACGGAGAATTGAACAAAACACACTTACCTTCAAAGAAAAGAGCCCAAACAAGTTTGAACCAGGCAACCATACTACTTCGTCTTTCGATTCTTTTGTTCCAACAAACATGACATGCAGCCCAACCCCAAAAATGAGCAAGGCAGTTCCTACCAAAAACATGTCTGCAACAAAAAAAAAAAAAAGCTAGGGAGTTCATTAGAACTGAAACACTGAGCAAAAATTACATAGTGATGTATAACAACAGATAGTGAGATTTACCTATGGCTTCAATAAGCAGATGCATCATGTGCCCTTGAGTTGAAATGCGGTTTAACGAACTGAAATATTGGAAGTATGACTCTAAAATAAGAAAACAACCCTGCGACATGGCATATGATATTGTTTTGTCAGTGTGGAAAGTTTGCGATATTTACAAGACATGATCAATTCAATTCTTGTTCATCATCACCGGAATTTTTCTCCTCATTTAGAACATAGTGAAAATATTGAGGGAAGAAAACATATATATATACCTCCACGAAGCACAATACTGAGCCGAGCAAGGATCCCGCGACAGCAAATAAAGTGAAGAATCGACAATCAATTATAGCCTGCACCGCGCAGCTACTTAATTAATTAAGGCTTAGCTTTTTAATGTTGGTTATGAAAAAGTAATAAATTAAAGGTATGTTCAACAAAAATCCAACCAACACTAAATTTGGAGTTAATGAGATCTGAAGAGAGAAATTGTACCAATTCCTTCATTATATCCCTTTGATTTATATATACAAACTTAACTGCGGAAAGTGGTGAAAACTATAGCTAGATGATGTTGACCTATATATACATATTTTGGAAGGATTGACTTTTTAGCTTTCTTTCGGTTATTTGACATAATATATAATTTGACCGTGATAAAAGTATTGAAGTGAAGCAAAGTATCATTCATTTTGCTAAAACAAAAAAGGACTAAAAAATATATATAACGAAATATATACTCATGAGCCCAAAAGAGAAAAAGAATAACTATCAGTATCCAAGCAACCTAAAATAGCTTGAAATTAATTTACATTTAACTTAACAAAAGAGCATGTACATACCTTTTCAATCAACTTCTGGACCTGTAGTTTGCTAGTCTTTGGTTCCAATATTGCTGGTGGCCTCAACATGAGCAAAAAACTTCTAACAACTGTAGAAAGTAGACCAAGTAGCTCTATTCCTTGTTGAGCTGGTGGCTTTGCAATGATCAAGCGCTCTGATGAAGAAGAGGCCGGTGACGCTCTCACACTCACACCTGCCATTGTTTTTCTATTATCACCATGATTATCAACAGAACCCACCTTCTCTCCACCAGCCAAACCCAAGGACCCGCCTGTGCATTTCACAGTGGAAAAGGAAGAAGAAGAAGCGCCAGAAGAAGGAACATGACCCACAGGCTTAGAAGCACGCAACAACCTTGCGGTTGCCATATTAAGTCGTTGTGTTAATGAACAATACTGATACTGTATATATATAACTCTCTTATTGGCTTTTTTGGAGCACAAGATAGCTTTTAACTTGTGAGTTTCCTGGGTCTGGTTTGTCATCTGGGGTGTTGTGATATTATATTATATAGAGGATGTGTGTGAAGGGAAGATTCGAGGCATATTATTGAGCAGGAACCTGAGAAAGGTTTGGTGTTGTTACTATATGGGGACGGGCTTTTTTCATGCAGTTTATTTTTTTTGGCGGTTTTATGAGAAGGGGTTTATTGGGGATTTTGAATGTTGAAACTTTGACCTCACGTGGTGTTTTTGAGTTTCTACTTTTCTCTCCTTCTACATACGCATGGGGCCAGAAATGCTGTGAGCCATGCACAGCACCTCCAAAACGTATCGTTTTCAGGCACCTTTTATGGGTTGGTCTTATTTCCACCGTCGGCTATGGAAGAAAATGTTGTTTTCTTTATGTTGCGGGTGGAAATCAGCATACCAAAACAAAACAGCTGTGCTTCCTTCCTTCCAGGAACAGTAATCGAGACACGTGGCCGCCAAGGAACTTGGAAAAAGATGCTCTAGTTAAATAAAACCATTTTTTACTTGGCAAACAGGGTACAATTTGTAGAACCTTTACAAAAAAAATTGTAGTAATTTTATTGGCCACAAGGTGTAATCTTAACCAAGTGTGCAAGTAGCTAGGAATTTAATGGTCGATGTGTGATTTGAGTAATTAACGATCAATTCACATGCACACGCAGCTTCATATCCACCGTCTACCTTGTAAAGCTTTAATTACGGTTAGAAGAAGCCAAAAGAAGCATTCACTTTAGATACTGTCAAGTTTGAGAATAATTTGCTGACGTGCTGGTTTGCCTCTTTTTTTCTTCCTTGTCCCTAACAAAGCCATCGTTTTTGGGCTAGATATTTACTTTTCCCCTCACATGATTGATCATGTTATCAAACGAGCCTAACAAGGAATGCTACCCAATAGGCAAGTATAATATTATTTCCTGATGAATTTTATCTGGTTGCACATGTACTTTTTATTTTTAAAATATTCATGAAAAATCAATCCACAATCATACATATACTTACTATTCATTCTAGCTCATCATAAATATCGAGCATAAGCACCCACCACATAATAATGAATAGCACTTTAATTTTAGAGATTCAACAAAAACACATATTTAGGATGATTGGTTTTGGAAAATCAAATTGAAAAAACATAGCATCTAATTTTGCACATACTATTAAACCCAACAAAGCCATAGTCACAAATAGGATAGATAAATGTCCTAATTAACCAAGTAATTGATGCAACGAAATTTACCATATAGCTCAATTGTTTTATTATTATAATACCTGCTATCAACTTTATTTGAGGCTTCAAGGGAAATTCAAGACTCTTCAAAATGTATAATGCCCTAAAGAAGTATTGAAGGCTACAAATATAACATAAAATCCAGGAAATTCAAGCTTTCAAAAATTTCATAAGAGGGATTTATGATTCAACATTGTGGACAACATTCGAACCTTCTCTAGTTGAAACTTGCTCGGTCTTTCTTGTGCTGCAATTACCCAAGCAGTTTGCAATTGCTCCGATGCCTTTTCAAGGTTCCGCTCCATACCATCTGTGGCTACTTTCACAAACAAAAACCACAAAGAGTCAAAGAACTACTTAGAAATATAAATGATATTACAATTACATTAAATCTTTGGCAAATTGATGATTATGTTCTATTTCACTTGTATTACCACGGAAAAATTTCAGAAATTTTAGAACAAAATAAATAAATAGTACACATATATTGTTATGTTGATTAAAAATAAAAAAAAATAGAAAGTAGAATTGTAAACGGTAGCTAACTTCCACGTAGAATTGTTAGTTCTTTAATTGAGGCGGGCTCAAGTAACAAACCCCAAAGTACTCCCTCCATTCCACAATTACTGACGCTTAAGAAATCTACGCGAAGGTTAAGAAATACATTTAATGTTGAAATCTATTTTACATGTAGACTAAAATACCCATTAGACCTTTTAGGAATCCAATGAGTCTATCAAGAGTACTAACTTAAGTAAAGGGTAAAAAAGAAAAAAAATGCATTTATTACATTTACACCAACCAAATACGACATGTATTTTGGAATAAATCTAATTGACTAAAACGTCGGTAATTGTGGAATGGAGGGACTATTACTTTCAAGCCCAGCGAGTAGTAGTCTAAGCACCAGAATTCGAGCATGCAATCAACGAATAATTCCATTCCATTAATTGGCTGATTGGGCCTTTTCCGGTTTAACCACCGTCAATTTCCAGTATCTCAGGAATCCGTAACCCTTTTTCATAGAGGATCCGGTTGAAATAAAAGTAAAGAATGAGTTCGCCTTTGTTAACTTAATTCTGGATGGGGAAGCCAATGAGGCCATTAATGTGCAATTCACACTGGTAGCTAATTCTTTAAACTGTGATCTAAGTTTTAGCGCTGCTGCATATGGGCACCCAATCTTTATCAGATACAAGGGATTAATTTTTACCTGTGACATACATGCAGGAACATTGATTCATCATATGATTCGAACTCAACAAGCTTGTTTTAATATCATTTAGCATCAAAAGAAAAAAAAAAGTAACTGATCTTAAGAAAACAAGTTTGAAGATGTATGAGGGGCAAACAATGTCAGGTAAAGAAGCTGATGTTTTAGGTTTCGTGTAGAGCATGTTGTTTTGATACTTTGTTGTAGTAGTGAAGCTACTTCAAGTGGATCGTAGGAGAGGAAGGTAAAAGCAAGTGGAGGCCGGCGAGAAAGAAAGAGGAGCTACTTGAGATAACTCTTCCAACTGTTTAATTTGCGTCAGGGTTTCGTGGTTGCTAACCCCTTTTGTGTGTTTGTTTGCTGCTATGATACTCCCTGAGACGCCCCGACCCGTATTTACTGTACACAGTAAATATGTGCCGGAACTGTGACAACCCAACCCAATAAAGCCCAACAAACAGTGTGTAAATCAATAAACTGGCCGACGGCCCACTAACAAAACTGAAATCCGGCCCTTCGGCCCAACATGGTACTCGTCACCCGAACCCAGGGGACATCAACAACAACAACCATCCGGCCCAATGGCCCAATCACAACATACACACAGTAGTAAACTCAACAATATGCACAGCGGAAGACTCTTAACTCACATGGCAACATATGCAAGGCCCAATGTAACTAATGGATCCGAGTCCTGTCCGAGGGTACGCATCAGCTTGCCCGGTACGTTCCTGCACTACAAAAAACTCATCCTACGGGACGAAACCCCGCAGGCAAGGGGTGAGTCCGAAGCGCTCACCGACGAAAGATAAACAGTGATATATTCAACCGCAATACTTTCGAAGTAATACAGCCATCCAATCAGATGAATCTATCACAAACAACATAATAATCACAACCATAAGCAAAAACAATCACATCATAAGGATACTGCCATAACAACTAACACATACTACACGACGGAGGAATCCAACTCAAACAACACGTCAGAGGAAACCAACACAAACAACACGACAGAAGAATCTACTAAATCATATCAAGCCAAGACTCAAAGAATACTTATTTATTTTTATTACCAATTTTATCTTCCGGGCCCCGTCACTGGACAAGCTAGGGTCGTACCTGGTTATTAACTAATTCTGGATGCCAGGCCCCACCACAATCCGGGATCAACATCCTCATATCTCAAATCCGGGGTCAACATCCCAATATCTCAAATCCGGGATCAACATCCCAATATCACAAATCCGGGATCAACATCCCAATATCACAAATCCGGGGTCAACACCCCAACCAACAAACCCTCTAGCCATGACACCACAGAACTAGTCTCTAACCATCTAGTCGTACCACTACTTTCCAAGTGACAATTACATCATCATCTCAAAATTCCAGTTCGATCCATTACTCTTTCATCAATTTCCCAATTCCATTATCTCAGATTAATTCCACAGACTCAATCTCTTATCTCAAACTCATGACACAAATTATTCAAAATTAACAACTCAACATAAATTCCAACACGTTATACATAAATCTATCACAATCCAACGACGGCATCAATATTTCCACAGCAATCAGGTAACAGACAGTAATTATTCCTGCAGATCAATCTAGCAGCAAAATACGCAAACAAAGAAACACACACAGCATTACGGGCACATATCAGGGTTTATCCATCCTCACCTGGTATGTCTCTGAAACTACTATCCGGTCAAATCCCGATACCCTATATGTACATATAGGAACACAATAATCACTTATAATGCACAACAAAATGATTATGCATGATACCGGTTTAGAAATCATTATACGGCTTGTCTTATACCAAGTCTAATTCTTATTATTTCCATGTTTTTCTTTAATATGAAGTTAGCCTCTTTAATCGATATACCAGTCCTACTCGATCTTTAAGTTGAAAACCGAAACCGAGCTCCAAGCCGATATCCCGGCCTTTTAGCCCTTTGTTGATAAGGGGAAAACATAAACATATTAAAATACATATATATATACACGTATATTTATACATAAATCGATACTAGATTAAACGTATATCTAGTGTGACCATACTTATGCATATATAGTAGATAATTCCTACTTAACCATATATGTGTTTATGTGATAAATCAAGTTGTAACTTCATTATTTAGCTAAACA
This sequence comes from Turnera subulata, assembly GCA_028386065.3. Taxonomy (NCBI): domain Eukaryota; kingdom Viridiplantae; phylum Streptophyta; class Magnoliopsida; order Malpighiales; family Passifloraceae; genus Turnera; species Turnera subulata. Next base: position 17,587 of record JAKUCV010000363.1, on the reverse strand, counting down.
TAAATTTAATAGGACAGATATATATAGTCATTTATACATATGTGTTTATAACTCATAAATAATCATATTTATATATTTTTTTAAGTTTACATTTGACAACTAAATCAAGTAAATAAGTATAGTTGGGCCTTTAATTATCAACAATCCAAGTATAAATTAAATAAACCGGAATACTATAGGTCTTTCCAATAGTCCAACAAAGAATAAAATTATAAATCGAATTACAAAACATAAATGGAATTAAGGGTTAATATTTGATTAATTAAATTAAATCTTTATTTTAATTAAAACAATTAGAGTCCGGGTTCGTTAACGTTGTTCGGGTTTCGTTATTAGAGTTCGGGGTCCGTTGGTAATGCATATATGTCACGGTAATATGGGCCTCCGCACGTTCGGCCCGTTTTCGAGTCCGTGTGCAAACTGAGCCCAAACCCGTGCTCATGGTATAAATCGAGTCCAAGGAATTACCAAAAGATCGGTTTCCGGGCTCGCCGAAAAATCCCGAGGCTTCGCCGGAATAAACCCGAGACTGCCGGAACCTCGCCGGATTTCGGAAAAATACTGTTCACGGCAGCCACAACAGCCCAGTCTTCTGCTACTGTTCACGGCTGCAAAAGATGCACACGGTTACTGTTCACGCAGTCCATCTAGCTACTGTTCGTCATAGCAACACACCCACAACCGACAACAATCAACACCCTGGTTCACGCCCACAACTGCCATCGAGCAACCATTCCGTTCCCACGCCCAACAACACACAGTAACACCACATTCTCAGCCACCCAAATCCACAATAGGTTCCATCAACACAGAGCCACAACCCAGAAGCACAACCACAATCAAGACCCGATTAGTTCATCCAAACATGAATCGGGTTTAAGGAAAAAAGAAAGCAAACAATAGAAGGGAAAGAGGCAAGGGGTCGTCGTGGTTCTTACCCACGCGACGGCGACGGCAGTGACGGGTCGGAGGCGGTTCAGTCGTGTTCACGTCCTCCTGGGTCTCAGCTTGTTGCTCTACCGGCGGCAAGCTCTACTCCTCGGTGGTGTCGTGCCCGGATCGGCTGGTGGCGGTCCTCTGCAACGGCGGCGTTGGAGCGATGGGTGGCGGCGACGGCTTTTCTAGCTACAGGCAGAGGAGGTGCAGAGAGGGGCTGGCCACGGCGGATTGAAGGAATGAGGAGGAAGAGATGGTGTTGGTGAGGCGGCGGCGTCTTGGGGACGGGTGAGGAGGCACTGGTGGCAGTCGTGAGGAAGAAGGGGGAAAACAGAGGCGAGAGAGAGAGAGGTGCAAGGAGGAGGTGACGGCTGTGGTGGTCTCGTGGGTGGCTCGGTTGCAGGGGTCAAGGGAGAGGAAGAGAGGAAGGAGGAAGGGGAGAAGGGGGAAGGAGATGGGTGTGTGGATTTCGGGGAAGGAGAAGAGAAAATAAAGAAAGGAATGGGAAGAAGACAGGGAAGAAAAGAAAAGAAAGTGGGGAGGGCCTGATAGTCACGGGGAAAACAAGAAAAGGAGCAGGGCGGGTCCGGCGGCTGAGGAAGAAAGAAATGGAGAAGAAAAGAAAAGAAAGGAGAAAAGAAAGGAAAGGAAGGAAAAGAAAGAAGAGAGAAGAAAGTGGGTCCCGCGCAGCTGGGGAAAAGCCGGGAGAGAGGAAGAAATGTAACCGGGAAAGAGGAAGAGGAAGGAAAGAGAAGGAAGAGTGGCCTCGGGGCAAGCCTCATTCGGCCGGTCCGGATTCTCGCGTCGGGATCTCGTAAACGCAGGGATACTCCCGTCTTTCCGACAAATTCCGTCCCGAGTCCAAAAAAACAACTTGGGCTCGGAAAATCCGATTAATCCTCCTGAATGTCGTCCAAGTCTCGGAACTGGAAACCGAGGCTTGGTTAGTTAGGAAGACACTCCCGAGCGCAGGAAAATTCTCGGTTTCGAAAAACGACTCCCGATTTACCTTGAATTAATTACCCAAGATTAATTCATTCGGTAAATCACTGTTTAACGACTTTAACAGTCCCGGTAAAAATCTAAATTTTACCCGGGCTGTTACATTCTACCCCCTTAAAAAGAATTTCGTCCCCGAAATTCCGTCTTATCCGTGGGTCCTACCACTATAAGATTCTGGCACACTCTGCCAGGTGTCCAGACTCAACATGAGATACCGCTTATACCCTTAAGCGACATCTCTTCCGCTTATAAATACCAAACCTCACAGCTGAGACATTCACTCTCAGCCATGGATTCTCCACTTCGTTCTCGAACGACCTCAGACTCCGAGAACAACAGCTACATCGGCGGCACTGCTTTCCCGACAAGCTCCGATGAAGAGCCTCCAAAGAAACGGTTCAAGACCAACATCATCGGCCTGGAGGAGCACATGGTGGTCTCCCCAAAGCGACGGAAGAAGCGTGCCGGCAAGAAAGCTGAGGACAAGAAAGGCAAAGCGATAGCTGAAAGCAGCACACCGCAGCAGAAGTTGACGCAGCTGAACGTCTCCTTGAGGAAGATTAGCTCGGCGGTGGCACAGATTGAACTGGCGTGCGCGGAGCTGTTCCCACACCTGAGGAACGTCCAGAATCTTGTAAAAGATCTTGAGAAGCAAGTAGCTCCGTAGAGCACTTCTTCTCCTGTTGTAAAACTATTATGTATTAATAAAATAAGTTTCCTTTTGAAATCAAATCTCTCAGATTATAAATTCTCTTATTAAGATATAAAAGTTCATATTTAACTGAAAAGAAACAAAATATTTAAAACATAACAAAACCGTCATGAATAAAATCGAACATAATGATGTTACAAACAGGTCCGATAAAACGAATTATAACCAACATAAAGAAATTAAAAAACGAAACAAAACTCGTTTAACAAAATCAAAACAAAAGAAATTAAAACAAGATATGTTTTCATGCTCGGCGCTCTAGTTCGATCGTGTCCATTCTCATTCCTGAGAAACGTGACACGTACAGTTAACGGTGACGTCGGTTAACCTCGTGAAGAAGACATCCGCTAGCTGGCAAGGCGATGATCACGAGAACGTCCTGTGTCCCTCGAAAGACACGTTACCCACTTGTTCACAATTTCCGCATAAGCCAAAACGTCTGTCAAGGCTCGTATCTCTCCACGATGTCCGAACAGCTGTGAGCTTGTCGCACATACGCTCTACTCGAGATACGGCCCCATCCGTCTAGCCACAACGGTCACGAATGCAAGTGATAAAAGATGCAAGAAATATATAGAAAGGCCATAAAACAAAAGACAAGATAGCCAGAGCGAAATAAAATCATGTGTTGAAAATAGGCTAAAAATCTCTGGCATGGGTCCGAAAAACGCGTAATGCAATAAATGCAAGCAACGGTAAATTCAAAAACAAAATTTTGAAAATTGAAAACGGTAATCACGCTCCCCATAAGAGTATAAAAGAAGGAGCGGTGAAGTGTAATTCATCAAAAGCATTTAAAAGCAATCAAACGTCCAGACAACCAAAACCACAACACTCTGAAAAGCAAAACACTACACGTCAACATGCCTGCTCCTTCCTCAGTCTTCTTCGTCGAAGGTGCCAATCTTGGCAGAAGGAATCGTCTAGCCTACAGCATGGTCAACGAACGCGCTGAAGAGCTACCGAACGAGCTCGGCAGAATGCCACGACTGGTCTTTGTCGACGAGCTCTACTCCTCAAGATTCTTCGTCACTCCCATGGAAGAGGTGTTCTTCCTAGAGGACCATGGGACACTGAGGACCTCATACTACGGATCGGCAAACTCCGTGATGTTCTTCATCTCCGACAGGCTACAGGAGTTCAACCTGGAGTCCACTTTCCAGACTGTGGAGCAAGGTGCTTATTACCAGCTCTCAATGACAGCCCAGAGCATGCCCAGAATGACTAGGCTACCTCCAACCTGGCCAAAGGCACGACTGCTGGTGTGGAACTGTAGAGGAGTTGCAAGGCGTGCCCAAGAATTCTCGCATACTTTGAGGGACTTGAAGAACCAGTACAAGCCCAATATGGTTCTTCTAACGGAGACACAGTGGCAACCACGGGACGATCACGGTCTGATTCCACTCCGATTCCCTCAAGCTAACCGGTTCGAGATTCCTGACCAGCACGACAGAGCCGGCATGTGGTTCTCTTGGAGCGACAGAGTGACGGTCAACATCAACAACGACCCAAACAGCTTCCGTGTCAACGTCGTCCCAAACCGTTAAATGTATTTTTACTTTTTTTTTTATAAAATATCAATTATCATGTAATATTTCCCTTTGTACTTTCAGTATTTGCAGTATCAATAATATTAGTATTTTCGCTTATTTATGGCATCTTTTACCTCATATGTGTATGTTCCGCGACAGCTGGCGTCCCTCGACTGGATCCATAATGCACTAACTAAATGATGTAAAATATTAAACAACTGGAGCGAACTATGCAAACAAAACACACAAAGACTGCCCAACAAGACCTAACGCCCGCTCCGCTACCAAAATGAGACGCCCTGACCCGTATTGACCGTACAGAGTAACACGTGTCGGAACTGTGACAACCCAATCCAATAAAGCCCAACAAATAGTGTGTAAATCAATAAAATGGCCGACGGCCCAATAACAAAACTGAAATCCGACCCTTCGGCCCAACATGGTACTCGTCACCCGAACCCCGGGGACATCAACAACAACAACCATCCGGCCCAATGGCCCAATCACAACATACACACAGCAGTAAACTCAACAATATGCGCAGCGGAAGACTCTTAACTCACATGGCAACATATGCAAGGCCCAATGTAACTAATGGATCCGAGTCCTGTCTGAGGGTACGCATCAGCTTGCCCGGTACGTTCCTGCACTACAAACAACTCATCCTACGGGATGAAACCCCGCAAGCGAGGGGTGAGTCCGAAGCGCTCACCGACGAAAGATAAACAGTGATATATTCAACCGCAATACTTTCAAAGTAATACAACCATCCAATCAGATGAATCTATCACAAACAACATAACAATCACAACCATAAGCAAAAACAATCACATCATAAGGATACTGCCATAACAACTAACACATACTACACGACGGAGGAATCCAACTCAAACAACACGTCAGAGGAAACCAACACAAACAACACGACAGAAGAATCTACTAAATCATATCAAGCCAAGACTCAAAGAATACTTATTTATTTTTATTACCAATTTTATCTTCCGGGCCCCGTCACTGGACAAGCTAGGGTCGTACCTGGTTATTAACTAATTCTGGATGCCAGGCCCCACCACAATCCGGGATCAACATCCCCATATCTCAAATCCGGGGTCAACATCCCAATATCTCAAATCCGGGATCAACATCCCAATATCACAAATCCGGGATCAACATCCCAATATCACAAATCCGGGGTCAACACCCCAACCAACAAACCCTCTGGCCATGACACCACAGAACTAGTCTCTAACCATCTAGTCGTACCACTACTTTCCAAGTGACAATTACATCATCATCTCAAAATTCCAGTTTGATCCATTACTCTTTCATCAATTTCCCAATTCCATTATCTCAGATTAATTCCACAGACTCAATCTCTTATCTCAAACTCATGACACAAATTATTCAAAATTAACAACTCAACATAAATTCCAACACGTTATACACAAATCTATCACAATCCAACAACGGCATCAATATTTCCACAGCAATCAGGTAACAGACAATAATTATTCCAGCAAATCAATCTAGCAGCAAAATACGCAAACAAAGAAACACACACAGCATTACGGGCACATATCAGGGTTTATCCATCCTCACCTGGTATGTCTCTGAAACTGCTATCCGGTCAAATCCCGATACCCTATATGTACATATAGGAACACAATAATCACTTATAATGCACAACAAAATGATTATGCATGATACCGGTTTAGAAATCGTTATACGGCTTGTCTTATACCAAGTCTAATTCTTATTATTTCCATGTTTTTCTTTAATATGAAGTTAGCCTCTTTAATCGATATACCAGCCATACTCGATCTTTAAGTTGAAAACCAAAACCGAGCTCCAAGCCGATATCCCGGCCTTTTAGCCCTTCATCCAAACATGAATCGGGTTTAAGGAAAAAAGAAAGCAAACAATAGAAGGGAAAGAGGCAAGGGGTCGTCGTGGTTCTTACCCACGCGACGGCAACGGCAGTGACGGGTCGGAGGCGGTTCAGTCATGTTCACGTCCTCCTGGGTCTCGACTTGTTGCTCCGCCGGCGGCAAGCTCTACTCCTCGGTGGTGTCGTGCCCGGATCGGCTGGTGGCGGTCCTCTGCAAATGCGGCGTTGGAGCGATGGGTGGCGGCGGCGGCTTTTCTAGCTGCAGGCAGAGGAGGTGCAGAGAGGGGCTGGCCACGGCGGATTGAAGGAAGGAGGAGGAAGAGATGGTGTTGGTGAGGCGGCGGCGTCTTGGGGACGGGCGAGGAGGCACTGGTGGCAGTCGTGAGGAAGAAGGGGGAAAATAGAGGCGAGAGGGAGGGAGGTGCAAGGAGGAGGTGACGGTTGTGGTGGTCTCGTGGGTGGCTCGGTTGCAGGGGTCAAGGGAGAGGAAGAGAGGAAGGAGGAAGGGGAGAAGGGGGAAGGAGATGGGTGTGTGGATTTCGGGGAAGGAGAAGAGAAAATAAAGAAAGGAATGGGAAGAAGACAGGGAAGAAAAGAAAAGAAAGTGGGGAGGGCCTGATAGTCACGGGGAAAACAAGAAAAGGAGCAGGGCGGGTCCCGCGGCTGAGGAAGAAAGAAATGAAGAAGAAAAGAAAAGAAAGGAGAAAAGAAAGGAAAGGAAGGAAAAGAAAGAAGAGAGAAGAAAGTGGGTCCCGCGCAGTTGGGGAAAAACCGGGAGAGAGGAAGAAATGTAACCGGGAAAGAGGAAGAGGAAGGAAAGAGAAGGAAGAGTGGCCTCGGGGCAAGCCTCATTCGGCCGGTCCGGATTCTCGCGTCGGGATTCTCGTAAACGCAGGGATACTCCCGTCTTTCCGACAAATTCCGTCCCGAGTCCAAAAATACAACTTGGGCTCAAAAAATCCGATTAATCCTCCTGAACGTCGTCCAAGTCTCGGAACTGGAAACTGAGGCTCGGTTAGTTAGGAAGACACTTCCGAGCGCGGGAAAATTCTCGGTTTCGAAAAACGACTCCCGATTTACCTTGAATTAATTACCCAAGATTAATTCATTCGGTAAATCACTATTTAACGACTTTAACAGTCCCGGTAAAAATCCAAATTTTACCCGGGCTGTTACACTCCCCCACCGTTCTTTATTCAATATTGCTTGATGATTGATTGAGCTCACAACTCATAATTATAGACAATCTAGCAAATGTTTTGATTTTCACTAAATTGGTTTAATTAATCTGAAATTTGTTTTCTAAAATCGACATTAGTTAATTTGAGAGATTTATTGGCCTTAGAATTCTCACCTTCCGCTCCTTTTGGAACTAAATGAGTTTTGAACCCAGTGATAAGGATATGTAGGTACAATATCTGGTGGTTTGACAAAGTGGCGAAGGTAGATTGAATTTTTAGTGGGGCTAATATAATATTTTGGAAGCAATAATAAGGATTTATGTAAAAAAAGTAAAATTAGAGGAGTCAAATATACATCACGATAGGACTTATTTGTGAAAATTAAAAATCTAGGAGGCTATTTGTATATATTTGTATGAAAAAATTAAAAACATAGCCCCCTGGCCACCGCCACTGGTTTGATACACAAGATCAATTATGTTTTTCCTTATATTTTTTTTTCTATATTTGTTTATATTTATTATTATCATACCTGTACGTGAGGTATATATGGCGGTTTGCTCTTTGCATTTATGTGCTTCACATGTATACTTAAATGAGATAAGACTTTCTTTTCTATAAAGTATTATTTCACAAAAGTATAAGTAGTTTGCTTCACACTTTTCTCCCTATGACCAACCCTTAGTTTCAGTTCTCTCCTTTGCAGTTTTGTTCAGGGATGCTAAGGAGCGATTGTTTTTTATAATTTTTTTTTATTTTAAATAAACTTTGGATGGCTACTCTAAAACACGCGAGATGCTTCTGTATGCCACAAATGTTATATAAAAGTATTTTTTTTAACGGATGATTATCTTAATTACAATTTTTGCTTTTAGCCAACTGAAAAATGAGGAAAGAAAAAATTAATCATTCTTAAAACCAAAGGAATCTTGAACCTAAAATAATCATCCACATCAGCCTTGTTGAAATCTAGAAGAAATGTAGAAATCGGTAAGCCAATATAACTAGATAGGTAAACCTCTTATGGTCGTATATATATATTAGGAGGTCTTGGGAGGTCCAAAGGATAGGGGTGGTTATATTTTCGTTTACGCTGCCAATTGCTTTCTTAAACAAGATTGAATTAGAAGCAAGTTTATTGTGATAACATCTAATCTTTTTTTTTCTTTCTTTTTCCTCCCCCTCTCTCTTTTGGTCTTCCTCAACCCCCAAAGCAAAGGATTGCCGTTCGGTGCATCCCACCGACCGTCAACCCAATAGTCTTTGTTTTCCTTTTCCTTCTTCTACCTTTGAATAAGTTTGGTAGATTTATGTTGTTTATGTAGCAACTCGCTTCTGCTTTTACAAAGTAGATCTCTATCCTTCTATATGAAGAGAGTTTTTGTTTTTTTCGCTGCTAAAGAGAGAGTTTTTGTTAATTGAAACTCATAGATCCATATCCAGAGTTTATTTGGAGACTCTTAACCTAATTTACTTGGGACCTAAATGTTTTCTCCTCCATCTTTTCGGTTTGATCTACTCGGTTACCAATTAGGTTCCTGCTCTAATATGGTAACTATAGTTTCAATTTCTTTTGTGGAGGAGCTCTTCGTGATAACTCAAAAATCATATCTTTGAGGTGGGTGCAAATATTTTTCTTTTTTTTTTATTGCAGGACATGCAGATTCTTCCCATTGTAGTTATACAACCGCTGAAAAGAGGTAGCTTCAGACTTGTGGAGCCACAATATGTTTGCATTGCTTTGGATTTGGAGTCCTTTGGAGATGCTAAGTCTTGTTTTTCATCCTGAAATTTTTTGGATCAGCAAGTGTATCTGAGTCTTTTTCATCCTGAAATTTTTTTGATCAGCAAGTGTATCTGAGTATTGTAATAAATTTAGAGGCTTTTTGTTCTTGTCTTGCTTTATGTGTGGATGTATCTTAATGAAATGAATCTACCGTCTTCTATCTTTGATATAAAATGAGAAATTGGGAGCCCAAATTGGACTGAATTTGAGAGTGTTTTATTGGTAATGAATATTACAAAAGAGAGAGAAAGAGTGGTTTTCGGGAGAGAGAGCACAATCCGCTCCTTTTACCTAATTTTCGGGTATAAATATTACAATCAATGACTTATTTTTATTGGACAAAAGGGAGTTCCTTATCTCGCCAGGTGTCGTGCTCCTATTCGTAGTCGTGGATTTCGGATTGATAAGGGTGGTAATTTTGGATCGTGGGCCGAGTTCATTTGGGCCTCGGGTTACCTAGACTTGATGGAATTGGGCTTTTTGAGCCCGTTGGGCTATATTATATCATTAGTCCCCCAAATGGTTGAGCACTTTGAGCACGAGCATTTGATAGTCGATGATCCTTTGCGTACTTCCCGCTAGTTGCTTCGGAAGGGTCACTTTAGGCTTTACATTCCTCGATGCGAGTTTCTACAATTTTCCACCGCTAGTTGTTGTCAATGCAATTGGAAGTCTTGATCCTTAGTCCCCCTCTCACTTGAATTTGGAGTTCCTGCTTTTTCCTTTTCGGAGACGAATCATCCTCATAACTTTGTTGTCTCTGGTTCCAGGTCTTCTTGACATGCAATAGGCTCTACTTTCATTGTCTTGGTGTGACTGAAGTCATGGCATCTACTTGGTTGTTTATGAATTAAGGCTCAATAGGCCTTTACTTCATTCTTCTAGTCCTCCTATTGATGTTTATTTCTCATCAGGTCCTCATGACGTCTTCGCAGTACCCAGCTCCAGTTCCTGGTGTTGTTCCTGGTGTTGCTCTCAGGTTCTACTTTCCTGGTATTTTGGTGTAGCTGAAATCCTGAAACTTCTATTTGGTACTTGTAGGGTTTTCACGCTTCTTTTTATGAGCGTCACCAATCTCGTGGGCATTTGATCCTTCTTTTCCCTCAACGTTTAACCTCAGTTTCAGCTTCTTCCTTTAACTTTTGTGCTTAGCCTCAGTTCCCAGCTTATGCACTTAGTTTCAGCTCCCGGTATTTTATTTTAGCACCTCTGAGGTTTCTTGCTGGAAATCATTTAGTGTTGCTTCACTAAAGCTTCAATTGGGTTTTGATTCCCTTTGGACAATTATAGGTTCTTGAATCCTTCATGTCTTCGCAAAAGAATTCTTGGACAGTTTCTACTTTTGGAGAGGTTCGGAGCAGTTTCAGGCTTTACAGGAACTCGGAACAGCCTCTACATTTGTAAGAGTTCCTTTCTGGCCTTAGGCCTTTTGGCTTATTTCAGCATAAGTTGCATTGTCGAGCAAGCTTCGTTTAGCTTATGTTCTTCGAGTGCTTAATGACTTCCTCGTGATTTTCCTTACTACTTCCGAGCTCCTACATTTGGGTCATGCCTTTTTTATCTTGGGTTTGAGCTCCTAGTCTCTTTTTTTTTTGGAGTATCTCTGGCTTCTATTTAGCTCCTTTTTATGGCTTTGTAATTCCTTTTTTGAAGTTCTTGATTGGTTACTATGTGCAGTTCCTGCATGAAGCTTCATTTGGAACTTTAGGGACTCTTTTCTTTTTATGATGGCTTTATTAGCTTCTGAAATCAGCTCCTGCTTCCTGGATGCCAAAGCTATTTTATTTCTTTTATAATCTTGCTAACTCCATGTTTGGTTTCTTCCTTTTAAGTACCAGGAACTTTTTTTTTTTACGCTACTCATGCAAATTTTTTGGGGTTTTCCAACCCACAATTTAGCCTTTATTCTCGGGCACCAACGACCCTTTCCTAGGCCGTTAAATTTTGGGGAACATCTGCCCACATTTGGCCTTTTTTACGGTTTTACAGGTTAACACCCTACGCGCAAGGCCTGCGTAGGCCATGAAACCTTCTTGCGCTTTGCTATCTGCTTGAACTATGCGGGCTTGTTTGTTGTTGAATATAACTTCTTTGCTTGAGTGAGTTTATGGGGAGGTCCTGCTCTTCTGGACAAGATTTTAGATTTGCTTAAGTATGAGTCTTCTATTTTATGCTTTAGCCTTCACATTAGCCTTTTTGCTATTTATCCCACCTTTATGGCCAATGCATGCATTTTGGCATTTGCAAAGTCATGTGCAATTCATGGGATCTCTTTCTTAAGCTTCATCCTTTTGCTTCCCTTTGATGAAGGACCTGCCATAACTTTCTTTGTTAGGAGTCTCTGTTTCATGGCATCAGCACCTATTCCTGCCATTCTCCATCATATTATGGTTCTCTTCCCCAACCTTCTTGCTTTGATTAAAGCATTTGGATGGCAACTTTGCTGACTGTTGCGTTTCACCATAATTGAAGATTTTCTCTCCAACCTTCTTGCTTTAATTAAAGCATATATATATATATATATATTTTTTTTTTTGCTTGAAGTAAATCTTGAATTTTTCTTCTTTTTCATCTCGAGGACCTCGCCATGCAGGTCCTGTGATAACATGTTTACCTCTTTACCATGTACTTCGGTTATTCGTCATGGAACTGGTTGTTTCTGTTGGCTCTATTTGTTAAGGTTTCATTGAGTACTTGTTCTTCTTGAGGACTTCATTAGGCCTTTGTTATGTCGACAGCTTATATTTTTGCAAGGGTTCTTTGTTCGTCATTGATTTTCTAGGCCAAGTTTCTTTGGCTCCTCCATCACTCGTTCTCACTCCTATAAGGGTTGCTTTTGCTCCACAAGAGTTGCATGTACTTGGGACTACTTCTTGCATGGCAGGTCCTTCATACATCATTTGTTTTATCTTTAAAAATTGCATTCTTGCTCTTGCTCCGTGGTTCATCTGCTTTGCCGCTAGGAACTGCATTTTTGCTCCTCTGCTTTGCCTCTAGGAACTGCATTCTTGCTCCTTGGTTCATCTGCTTTGCCTCTAGGAACTGCATCCTTCATCGTTGGAACTGATTACTCCTGGGCTTGCTTGCACCTTTATAGGATCTGCTGCTTTCTCCTCCAGGAACTGCATTCTACATTGTTGGAACTGATTATTCCTAGGATTGCTTGCACCTTCACATGATCTATTGTTTTCTCCTCCAGGAATTGCCTCTTTTCTCTACAGGGACTGCTTGCTCCTTATTCATCATGCTTGAACGTCCTTGACCACGACTTCATACGTGAGCTGGTTCTTTGCAATTGTGGTTGTTCTCTTGCAAGAGATGCTTCCGCTTCCAAGGAGAACTTTCATCCCGTAAGGATCGCTTGTTGTTGGAGTTGCTTTCTCCCGGGATTGCTTTTACGTCCTCGGGAGTTATTTTTGCCTCTACATGAATGGCTTCTCTAGGTCCTTGTGAAAAAGGTCCTCGTGAAAATTCTTCCTCGGGTCCAACACCTTGTTCCTCTTCGAAATAGTGCTTTGCATATAAATGTCTCATACGAAAATTGGCATTCCATCAAAAAGAAAGTTGAGGTTGTTAATTTTTCAACCAATTAAATTAAACATATTTATATTTACAGTAATATATGAAATAATAAAAATTTTATTTGTAAAGATACAGTACAATTAAATACCCAATTAAGAAAATAATGAATGTTTTAACCAACTATTTCATAACCACTAGGGCCTGCGTATTTCGAAGCTGGGACAGGCCCCATATACTTTGTACATTTTGGGCCGTTGCAAACTCTCCTAGTTGTCCAATGTCCACAGGTCCTGCTCCTTTTTTATTCTTTTCTTTTGTTTCTGCTCCTCACGCTTTATTTCTCGACGCGCCCTCTTCCTTGTTTTTTTTTTCTCTTTTTGCATTCCTTCTCACGCGACTCCAGTGGGCTGGGAAAGCTGGGCTCTTCCCATGACCTCCGGCGGCATCTTGCTGGAGCAGCGATAGTTCATCTCCGGCGTGCCTCCCAACTTGGTTGCATGAACGTATCTACGGCGGGGGCTGGTTCTTCCTCGCACGTTCTCCAGGAGTGGTGTCCATGAGGGATTTTGAATCCTCCTCTCTTCGCCGGCGGATCGAGGCTGCTTGCAGCGGAGAACAGCAACGGTGTCACTCGCGCCTCCATCGAGCGGCTTCAGGCGTTGCTTCCTTGGCAGCGTGACAGGTTTCTCCCGTGCTTTCCCCAACTCGGGCGGCGCATGGTGGCGATATGGACTTCTTACGGCAGCTTCTCCTCCAGCAGCAACACTCTGAATTTCTTCTTTTTGTTTCCTCGATCGGATCCGACGCCGTCTGGCTTTTCTGGGCAGTGGATCTTCCTCTCCGAGCATGGATGCATTTGGCACTGCTTGGTCACAGCGTGGCTCCTGATCTACCCAGATCTGTACCCGCCATCGTCTTTTCCGACCGCTGCGTGACTCCTCTTGAACGGCGGCGCGTGCATCTCCACAGGCGGCTGGATCTACTTTCCCTTGGCCGTCAGCTCCTCCATTTACCATGTGACTGGTCTAGTGTTGATTTTCTTGCTGCGTTTACTTTTCTTATGATCTTTTCTTATGATCTGCAAGCATTTAAGGGGTAAAAAAGCAATTAGTTGGATGCTTAAATAAATTTACCATGGATAAACACATTTGTTTTTTGGATGTGTTAGATCTGCTTGATTGGTAGATGGATATGTTGATTGGTGAACTGCATATTTCTTGAACGTTGATGTTGGTTGATGATGTGTGCATATTTTACACACATCTTGGGATTTAATTTGTGACATTTTAGTTGTTTTTAGTATTTATTTATTAATTTTTCTAGCCTTTATTTAGTTTATTTTTAATTATTTTCTTTCCTAGTGTGTAAGGACCTTTTTGCAGGAAATCAAGGATTCTGGACTTGTTTGGATGAAAACAAGAAAAGTGTGGGCTTGCTTGAAGTTGCGCTACAAGGAGCAGGTTTGGAACCATGAATGAGACAAGAATTATTCAAGAGTTGGTTCATGCACACGTGGTCATCCTTGTAAAGTGGAAGGAAGTTAAATCCAAAATCACACAAGACCAAGTCTTGGCCACCTGTTGCATGAGTTGGCGCATGAAATGGTCTTTGACCAAGTTATTTCCTTGATTCAAGCATGCAAATTCAGCCACAAACTTGGTCCCCTCCCTCCACTATAAAATGACGCGGGATACAAGCCAAAAGG
>JAKUCV010000362.1:46397-61177 GCA_028386065.3 Turnera subulata | reverse complement strand
TTCTCTCCTTTCTTTTTTTTTTCTTCTTCTTCCTCTCCTCTCCACCGGTTCTCTTCTCCTTAAAAACTGAATTTTTTTACTATTCATCATGTGAACTCAAATAATGCAAATCCGTCCGTATTACGGGCGAGTCCGATCCGGACCAGAAAATAACCGATACCTCCTTAGTTATTTTCCGGTGTGATTTTCCGAGAAATTCGGAAACCCGAAAAATACCAACTTAGTTCCGAAAAATTCACGGGAAAATCACGAGCGCGGGAAAACACTTGGATTCAAAAAACGACTCCCGATTTACCTTGAATTAATTACCCAAGATTAATTCAACAGTAAATCACGGTAAATAGGCTTTTACAGTCCGGTAAAAATCCAAAATTTTTACCCGGGCTGTTACATATTGCTTGCGATATTATTTTTTTTTACAATTTTTTATAATCATTAGTACTCTTAACCATATGTAAATTCATAAATTTTTATAATATCTATGAAGATAAAATGACTTTTCAAATAAAATATATTATAATCATTCATAAAGAGAGATTTGAAAAGAACAATTTATTTTAGTTTTTTTTTTCTTTGTAGAAAAATAAAGAAACAAAAAAAAATTCTGGAATTATTATTGGAAATTTTAGCACATTAGAAAATTTCCATAAAACTTTAGAGGAGAACAAAACCATAAATTTTCCGGTAACAAATGGCCTCTTAATCAATAGCGGCCACATATCTTTTTATCTAAAAAATAAATCCTAATGAATGAAGTAAATACTTTTGTTTTTATATATAAAAAAATTAAAAGACATGTTATGTGCCAAATATTAGCAAATAATTACATATATATGGAAACTTCGACAGATATTATTTCTAATATTGAAACGCCCACATCCGTATTTACCGTTGTATACAGTAAACACGTGGGACCTATTATTTATTACAGAACCACAGCGGTAAATACCACAAGCCAACAGTAATAATAATACAACAACAGTACTCGTCCCGGCACGGGGACATTATTACAACAGGCAACAGAAACAGAGAAATAACATGCTAGCAGCGGAAGTCTTAATACAATACAACAATAAGCAACAATATGAAAAGGATGCAACGCAGGATGGATCCGGGCCTGGCAGAGGGTGCCCACAGCTTGCCTCTTGTATACCTGAACTACGCACAAACAAACTACGTGACCAGGTCACGCAGGCGAGGGGTGAGTCCGAAGTGCTCACCGGGTAAAATCCATAAGCAAACATACAAATACAAGCATCCGATAATAACCAAGTCACATCAACAGCAATTAACTAAGGTTCTCACGTACCCTAAATAACACACTCTGTGATTCTAGACACGCTCTCAATTTTATTATCAGGGCCCCTATCACTAGTTAAATGGTGGTCGTCGCCTGGTAGTCAAGCTAGCTAGCCCGTGGATCCCGCCCTGGTACCTCCACGTATAACTGGCACAGACAGGGAGCAGACCCCAAGCACACTCTCCCCCAGCGCCTAAAATAATAATTGGTACAGACAGGGAGCAGACCCCAAGCACACTCTCCCCCAGCACCATAAAAATAAGACTACCATCTGGCTATTCCAATATTTAACTGTGATTACTAGATGTCTAAGTGTATCCAGTTTTATTATCTCTTTACTCTCATCTAATTACTAAACTTCTATTATCCTACCATTATCTCATTATCCCGAGCAGGCTCTCGGCCTCTCCGCTCGTCTGGATAATACAAACTTATCCCAAACTGTTATCTCATACCAGTACTTCCGGTACTCAACTCACACAATCCTCACAGTCAACAACAACAGTAATAGACTTACTTATACCAACAATTCCAATATCATCAATAACAACAACTGTAGCAATATTGCAACATGATCAACAGCATCAAACATCAATTTAACTCATCACACAACATGCCATTCACAGCCACAAGAATTATTCTAGCATATAACACACATAGTAAACAAACAGCAACTTGGTATTACGGGCAGTATATAAATATTTACTTATCCTCACCTTAGCTGATTCCTATTCCTGAAAGTCCTCGAAATGTCCCCGCTTAGGCTCCTCGGGGTACTGCTCGTTATCAATTCCTATATCAAACAACAATTTATGCACACATAAGATGATATGCAAATGCTCGATTATTACTGTAAGTCGTAAAGTAAATACTGTGCCAATTCGGTACTCCCCCGGGTTATTCCCAATATCATCATAATTCACCATTTATTTTCAGGTGTCTAAATAATACCCTATTTATACCTGGATATTATTCCGGTATAATACTTATTTTGATAATACCCTTTCCATATTTATTTTCTATAAGTATGTACTTCCCAAAATATTTTCCATTACTTATGTTTTTCCAAATTACTTTCATTGTATATATATTTTTCCAAATTAACTACCATACTATAACTATCTCGCCATAAGTATATATAAACATTATTCCCCAAAATTATTTCTCAAAATATTATTTCCACAAATTATTTTTATTTCCAAGTTATTCCAAAATTATACTTATTTTCCAAAATTATTCCCTTTTTATATTTTTTCCAGATTTTATTTCCTCTTTTTTTTTTTTTATTTGAATCGGACTGGGCCTAGCAGTCAAGCCCAAGGTCCAGGTTACCAGACCCAGGCCAAGGCTACAGACCCCACCACGGGCCCGTGCAAAAAGCTCAGCCCAGCACCTCTGCAACCCGCGGCCTGACCTGGACGGAAACAGGTCAGCTCACCTACAGACTCGGATCTCCACGAATTGACGGCGGATGGTGGTGCGGTCTCGAGCAGCTAGAGCAGGCATGAGCGATGACGGGCGGACGACGCGAGGAAGGTGGCAACGATGGCTAGACTGCAGGCGGCGAGAGGAGAGATCTGCCGCAACTTGGGTCGACGGCGTCGCGTGAGGAGATGGCGAACTCGGGCGGCCTGCCTCATCGATCTGCTGCAACTGGACGGCGGCGACGCAAGGCGACATGAGGACAAGGACGACAGCAGCCGGGCTGTTACAGTCTACCCCCTTAAAAGAATTTCGTCCTCGAAATTCACTCCGACCCGGTGAAGAGATGCGGATACTAGGATCGCAAGTGCTCATCGACTTCCCATGTTGACTCGTTAGCGGAATGCTTACTCCACTTGTCCTTTACCATGGGAATGGTGCGGTTCTGTAACTGACGTACTTCTCGAGCAAGAATCTGTTCTGGTACTTCTGTGTAGGTAAGATCTTCTGCCACTTCAACATCCACTAGGGCCACGATATGACTAGGATCTGATCGATATCTCCTCAACATAGAGACATGGAACACGTCATGGATACGTGATAGCTCATCAGGTAAAGATAACCTGTAAGCTAGTGGTCCAATTCTCTCCACGATCTCATAGGGTCCGATATACCTTGGGCTCAGCTTTCCTCTCTTGCCGAACCTAATCACTCCTTTCCAAGGTGCTACTCTAAGCACTCTTAGAAAAATAAGGACAAAGAATGAAGCTATTAGCAACTCCTTAACTCATTAACTCAGGAACTCAGAGGAAAACCATCTCACCAACATTATACTCCATCTCACGTCGGTGTTTGTCGGCATAGCTCTTTTGCCGATCCTGAGGAGCTCTCATGCACTGTTTCACTATCTGAATCCCAACATACCGGACTTCTACACTTCCTTCCATAGAGAGCCTCAAAAGGTGGCATACCAATGCTGGAATGGTAGCCATTGTTATATGCAAACTCTGCTAGGGGTAGATACTTATCCCAACTCCCACTGAAGTTAAGTGCGAAAGCCCTCAACATGTCCTCCAATGTCTGTATGGTCCTCTCAGACTGTCCATCTGTCTGAGGATGAAAAGCAGTACTGAAGCTCAACTTGGTTCCCAAAGCAGCTTGTAAGCTCTTCCAGAAATGTGATGTGAACCTCGGATCTCTATCTGAGACTATAGACTTTGGAATCCCATGTAGCCTCACAATCTCAGCAACATACTTACCCGCCAATGTGTCCATGGTATCAGTTTGGCGGATAGGTAGGAAATGAGCCAATTTTGTTAATCGGTCAACGATGACCCAAATTGCATCATGCTGCCTCCGAGTCATCGGTAAACCAATCACAAAATCTAAGGTGATCATCTCCCACTTCCACTCTGGTATTGATAACGATCTCATCTTGCCTGCTGGAGCCTGATGTTTGGCTTTCACCTGCTAGCAAGTAATGCATCTTGCAACATACTCGGCTACATCCTTCTTCATACGAGGCCACCAGAAATGACTCTTCAGGTTCTGATACATCTTGGTACTTCCAGGATGCATCGCATACGGCGTCATATGACCTCCTTCCAGGATCTGACTACGTAGATTACTGACATTGGGTACACATACCCGTTTCCCAATCATCAGTGCTCCATCATCCGCTATACGAAACTTGCCTTCTTTTCCACTCCTTACTCTTTCCTTTAGCTTGACCAGGTCGGGATCTCCATCTTGTAACTCTACAATCCATCCTTTTAGGTTAGACTTGACACTCATGTGTGCCAGCAAAGCTTCTGTATCATCCATTGTCAAGTCAACACCCAACTTCCTTAACTCGATAAGTGAAAACATCGAGTAACTAGTGGAGGCATCATCCGTTTGTCTCCGGCTCAAAGCATCAGCTACCACATTAGCCTTTCTTGGGCGATACTCGATAGTATAGTCATAATCGTTAAGCAACTCAACCCAGCATCTTTGTCGCAAGTTAAGCTCCTTCTGAGTCATGATGTACTTAAGGCTTTTGTGGTCGGTTAAGATTCGACACTTCTCTCCAAACAAGTAGTGTCTCCAAATCTTCAGAGCCAAAATCACAGCTGCCATCTCAAGATCATGAGTCGGGTAGTTCTTCTCATGAGTCCTTAGCTGTCTAGAGGCATAGGCAATCACTCGTCCTTCTTGCATAAGCACAGCTCCTAAACCAAGACCTGATGCGTCACAAAACAACACATACTCCACTCCTGGCTTGGGTACTGTTAGCACTGATGCCATAGTCAGCTTCTTCTTAAGCTCCTCAAAACTCTGTTGGCACTCCGGGCTCCAAACAAAAGCTTGTTCTTTCCTCAACAGCTTAGTCATGGGACTGGCTAATAAGGAAAAACCTTCTATGAATCTCCGATAGTATCCTACAAGGCCAAGAAAACTCCTGACTTCGGACACATTCTTAGGAGGCTCCCACTCCAACACAACCTTAACTTTGGCAGGATCAACCTTTATTCCATCCGCGCCTACAACATATCCGAGGAAGGAAACTTCTCCAAGCCAAAATTCATACTTGCTGAATTTGGCATACAGCTGCTTCTCCCGTAACCTTTGAAGCACTATCCTCAAATGCTCTTCGTGCTCTTCCTCTCTCTTGGAGTAGATGAGGATATCTTTGATGAAGACCACAACGAACTTATCCAGGAACTCATTCAGTACCAAGTGCATCAAGCACATGAATACTGCCGGTGCATTGGTCAAGCCGAAAGGTACCACAGTGAATTCGAAGTGGCCATACCGTGTGCGAAAAGCTATCTTCGGTATGTCCTTCTCCGAAATCTTGATCTAGTGATAGCCCGATCGGAGATCATTCTTTGAAAACAACGTTGCTCCTTGAAGCTGATCAAGAAGATCATCAATCCTCGGTAACGGGTACTTGTTCTTGATTGTCACATTGTTTAACTGTCGATAGTCTACACACATCCGCAGACTACCTTCCTTCTTCTTCACGAACAAAACTGGTGCACCCCATGGTGAGGTACTAGGTCTGATGAAAACTTTCTCCAGTAGTTCGTCTAGTTGCTTCTTCAGCTCCTGAAGCTCTATTGGTGCCATCCTGTATGGTGCCATCGAGATAGGTGTAACTCCAAGTACAAGCTCGATGGTGTACTCAACCTCTCTGTCGGGTGGCAAACCTGGTAGATCTTCTGGGAAAACATCAACAAACTCCCTCACAACTGATACATCCTCCGGGGTAGGATCTTGTGTTTCTTCGCCTAGAATGTGGGTCAGCAAAGCATCTGGACCATGTTGCTTCATTCCGTAGTGCTGGGTAGCAGAGATTCTACATGTGGTTGTAGTTCTCCCCACTCCGGTCAAAATAATCGACTGGCCTTCGGCGGATGTCAACCTCACTTGTTTAGCTCGGCAATCCACCAAAGCTTGATAATTCGACAACCAATCCATGCCTAAGATTATATCAAATCCTCCCATGTTCATGACAATGAGTCGGGCAGGGAAGGTTTCGTTCTCGAACACTAACGGCACATCCTTACAAACTCTATCTAATCTCACTATGATGCCTGCGGGTAATCTAACCCTCATCGATTTTTCTAGGAATACATATTCACAGTTATGTTTCATAGCATAGGTTTGGGCTATAAAGGAATGTGTAGCTCCAGGATCAATTAATAGGAATGCAACACTGCCATGTACTGTAAAGATACCTGCTATAACTTGGGCAGCATCAGGGTCTTCTTCCGCAGTGATGACAAAAGCTTTGGGGACTGTTGCGCTTTGTTTAGCTCCAGATTGGGTCCATGTGGAAGGATTCCCACGACCACGACCTTGTCCTTGAGCTCTAGATCCACCTGGCACGCTAGCCACAGAGGCCTGAACTGTTGGTGCCGGTGCAGAGTTACTGACTCTCCCAAGCTTTGGGCATGCATAACGATAATGTCCCAACTCATTGCACTCGAAGTGTAACGCCCCGAATTTTCTATGATTTTATTTATGAAAATTTTTAAAGATATTTTTCTTATTTTACCCTCTTAGAAATTACAAGAATTTTTGGCACAAAGAAATTATTTATCTACAATCTTTTAGTGGGTTTCTCGAATTCATTTTTGTTTTCCTTTTGAAATAAAAATGGAGTATATGGAACACAATACATGATGTAGTTTCGTTTGAAACTACGTAGTTTTGGCTAGAGTGTAATATAAAACATAGGTCAAGGCGTGTTTTGACCGGCGTGGTACACGCGTTGACCAAGCAGCTGGTAGACATCCAAAACTACGTCATTTTGAATGAGCATTTAAGGACGAACGACGTCATTTCAACGTCGGTTGTGGCTTGTGAAATAGGGGCTTGTGTATGAAACCCTTGTTCTTTTGTTTGGTTCTTTTCTCTCTCTTTCTTTTCCTTTCTCTTCCTCCTCTCTCGGGCATAGCCGCCCCATCCCTTCTCTTTCTTTTGGCCTTCCCCCTTTCATCTCTTCTCATATTTCTCTTCCTTTCTAGTTCATTAGTTCATTACTATCTTTGATGGTGAATGAAAGAGAACTCCAGCCCTCCTGACTTTAAGAAGAAGAAAGAAAATGATTTGCACAATGCTGGGTTTGGGTGCAGCTTAGTGTCTCATGGAGAACAATGGCCAGAACCCGGTGTATGGTCTTGCGATTCATGTAGCTTATTTGATTTACAATACTCGGTAATCTCTTGACTCTGATATGGATTTTTGCTTGTGGTGTCAAATAGATTGAACAACACTGATAATAATAGAACACGTGGACTTTTCCCCTCAATTCCAATGCTTAGAAATTTAGTTCTGCAAGATGTTACATTTTTGCATGCTTGTGGATTTCTATCAAGTGCTTTCACATGGGTTTCCCTGATTTCAATAATTCGTTGTCAATTACTCATTATTTGGTTATTCCTAATGGTCAGTTGGGACTTGTAGTCATATGCTTACAATCCCTTGTTTATTTAATCACATCAGTCACCTTTAAATGGTTTTAAAGTGCATGGCTTTCTTTATATTTATATAAACATGAATTTATGTTTAGCTTTAAAGTCTACGCTCGGTAATGGGGTTGACTAGCTGCTCTTGTGTCCAGTGCTTTAAACCTAAGTTCGTTCCATCTTTGAGTTTCAAAGGATATATTTTTAAAGAAAAAAAGGATTTTAATTTGTCATTCTGATTTTAAGTTTTGGTCATAAGGTTCAGGGAGATAAGTGAAGTGTTGTTACTCAATGGTTCGGGCTGGTGATATACATATAAATATAATATGCGTATATATTCTAGTTTGGTATCAAGTTTTCAAACGGGAGTTTTATAAAAATATTATGGCTAAGCCCTTAGTCCGTTTAAGTTTCCTGTGTCTTTTTGAGGATCATAAACAACGATTTTATAAGTTAAGTACACAGCATGCTTGCACCCCTTTGTCCTTGAACGAATGTTTAAGTGATACACGTGACTGCATGTTTAGGCATTGGATATACTTGAGGAGTAGCCGGATAGAGCGTTGGTTTCATGATGGTTGCAGGTGAGGACATATAAACCTTTGTATACTTTACTGCCTGCAATACTCGGTTTAGACTTGGTACATGAAATTGAAATTCTTGTTTGGCATTGAATGCCGTTTGTATGTCTGCTTGCTGTGCGGAACTCCTTGTTTGCACTTTTGTGTCTAAGTGATGATGCTTTTGATGTGGTATGCCTGATTATGTGCATAGCGTGCCTGTGTGAATATGATATGCCGGTAGAGCATAATTCGTTTTGTTATGATTCAATAACATGGTATACTATTGTGGTTAGTGTGGTGATTTGTGGGCCGGAGGCCCGGACTTGAAAATAAAATATTAAATCCACACAACCCTGGACAATCATAACGTATGGCACACACATAACTCTTAAAGGATAACTGAGAATAACGTACTTAAGAATTCTACTGTGGGCTGTTGACCGGTTGGTTCGAGCGGGAAGTGATACCCCTCGGGATTGCATGCGGGATAGCATGGTATATGCGGTTTAGCATATGGGTCTGTGATGACCGGTTCTACCTCCCTCTTTCTATCTCCCCCTTTCTACCTCCCTCTTTCTCTCTGTCTTTCTCTCTCTCTCATTGATTGAATTGGGCCTTGCCCTGATTATATTGGGCTTATGCCCTGGTTGTCTCATGAGACGGGACCGAACTCGACGCACATAGTAGAGGGCCCTAATAAAATGTTAAAACTCTAAAAACGATAAAGTATAACTATAATAAGATGATAAACGACAAGTGATGGTTTGAAGTCTGTTGATGACTTGTGACATGCATTGTGTCTTGTTTGTGTACTATAATTGTTACTGCCTGATGCCGGTATTTGTGGTTGATTTGTGTTTGTATACTTTGATTTATTTGTTTGCGGTGAGACAGTGGTTGGTCTCACCCCCTCACAGTCTTGTCACAGGTTAGCTGATCGATGATCAGAAGAGCATATCAACAGGTGGCGGTGCTTTCCTCCTCGGGTCGGATCCATAGGGTTCATTGCATGCATGTTGCTATGTATTTTTGTCTTCCGCTGCGTACTTGATTCCATTGTAATATTTATTATTTGATTAAATGTTGATCATGTTGTTGATATTGTATCCCGGGTAGAAAGGGCAATTTGGTCTTTTCACATATTTTAATTAATTAAACTGGACAAATTGGGATACGGGCGTTTCAGTTGGTAGCGGAGCTCCAGGACTCCTCTAGTACGATGCAGGGTTCGGGGACGAACCTAGCGGAAGCTGGTGGGCCTGTGACATCCCGGGGTCTATGAGGGCGGGAAGTGAACGTCGGTGCCGGGATGAGCATGGACAAGGAGCGGCTTCTGGCAGGCTTCTAGACGGAGGGGCACAGGAACGAACCGAATTCACACCGGAATAGGAGAGATCCTGAGACTTTGTAGGGATGGGGATATACAATTGGGGTGATTTCGTAATTATATGGGTATGGGACTGTATAATTAAGAATAGCTCAAATGAAGTGATTTCGAGGTTGTACAGGAATGGGACTGTACAATTGAGAATAGCTTAAACGGTTTGATAGGTACTAACTATATCAACAAGGTGCACCTACCTTTTCGGTGCTCATTCCAGAAGAACTCCAAAGTTAAACGTGCTTGACTTGGAGTAATTCTAGGATGGGTGACCTCCTGGGAATTTTTCCCCGGAAACATGCGAGTGAGGACAAAGCATGTTGGAAAGGTCCCGTGTTGGTCTGTAGTGACAGTCGACAAGCCGAGACGTTTCAGTTGGTAGCAGAGCAGGCTGTAGATCTTTGGGATTGTGCTGATATATTTTGTGATCTTATGTGCATATGTCTGCTCCTTCCGATATTGTTGTTGAATTGATATGCTTACCTTTACAGCTTAGGCTGTTGCAAGGTTTTTTTTTTTGGTGGAATATCCACTGCTTTATTAGAGTCGGTGTAGACTCTTGATTCTTTGCTTACGTTTCTTGACTGTGAGAGCACACTGTTATTGCTTCTCCCTGTGTTGTTGCCGGAAGGTGCTTTCCTACGGTAACATGTCTGATAGTTCCAGAAATGGAACTGAGCCACTACAAGTAAGAACCATCGATTTGCTTTTGGATGTTACATCTGTCGAGAGATGATTTGATGTGATACTTGTGGATATGACTCTTGTAATTTTGGTGATCATGCTATTTGTGGGCTGATTTATTGAGCTTGAGGACTTGAATTTACTTGTGAAATTATTGTATGGATTAAATTTTGTTCGAAGTTCGAGATGACAATTTCTTGAATTAATTTGGGGTTGACCTAATGGCACATTTCTGGAAATGTCTTTCAATGATACTTAAGGTATTTGACTTGGTTGAGATTTGAGGTATTGATGGTGTTTGTGATTAAAGAGTTTTAATCATCAATTGTTGTTGAAATTATCGCTTATATGCGGGTTGAGGATGCCGATAGTGTGTTCATATTGAGGTTTGACTTTTAACGGAGATGTAATTGGAAGCTTTTATTATACTACTCTTGTTGAGGTTTAGGTTCACTCATCTCTTGTGGATATTGATAATGTTTGGGTCATAAGGCTAGATTTGTGAGCTTGTCTTGGGCGCTGTGAGTTAAATGTCTGGAGTATGATAGGGTAAGTGTTGGAATGAACTTGTAATGTTTGGGTTCTTTATCAAAAGCATTGTGATGATCGTGGTAATTATGGTTTGAGGAATAGATTTATCAGTATGAGATATGCAAGAATGTTTGGGTGTTGAGGAATCCAAGGTATAGAATTATAATTATTGTATTTCGGTAACGATTGAGTTCTAGTGCCTAATGGTATGTTCCTGGAGTTATACAATTTTGGCTAAAATTGGTGAGAGAGGGAAATGCTTTGGGGGTTTGGAGCATGAAATGGATTTTGGATTTTTGGTCCTGAGTTTTTCGAAATACGAATGGTGATCTCTTTATTTAGTAACAATTTTTTAGCTCTGATACTTGAGGGTAGCCTAATGGAGCAAAAGTTTTGGGTAAATTTACTTGAGGAAAGTATCAATGATGATAATGAAATGGATTTCGGATTCTGATATTATTAAAGTTGGTCATGGTTAGATAAGACTCCTAGGTTAATGCTTGATCTTATGCTCTACGGATCATGTTTGACTAAAGTCAATGATCGACTTGGTATATTGGAGTTCTTGCTTGGCAATCTGATTGATGATAATGATGGTTCTACTTGGTAGTTTCGGCCAATGGTACTTTAATACCGGATGATACTTGTTTGTGTTAGTTAAGCACTTGGTAATTTCGAGGACGAATTTTTTCGTAAGTGGGGTAGAACTGTAACGCCCCGAATTTTCTATGATTTTATTTATGAAAATTTTTAAAGATATTTTTCTTGTTTTACCCTCTTAGAAATTACAAAAATTTTTGGCACAAAGAAATTATTTATCAACAATCTTTTAGTGGGTTTCTCGAATTCATTTTCGTTTTCCTTTTAAAATAAAAATGGAGTATATGGAACACAATACATGATGTAGTTTCGTTTGAAACTACGTAATTTTGGCTAGTGTGTAATATAAAACATAGGTCAAGGCGTGTTTTGACCGGCGTGGTACACGCATTGACCAAGCAGCTGGTAGACATCCAAAACTATGTCATTTTGAATGAGCATTTAAGGACGAACGGCGTCATTTCAACGTCGGCTGTGGCTTGTGAAATAGGGGCCTGTGTATGAAACCCTTGTCCTTTTGTTTGGTTCTTTTCTCTCTCTTTCTTTTCCTTTCTCTTCGTCCTCTCTCGGGCATAGCCGTCCCATCCCTTCTCTTTCTTTTTGCCTTCCTCCTTTCATCTCTTCTCATATTTCTCTTCCTTTCTAGTTCATTAGTTCATTACTGTCTTTGGTGGTGAATGAAAGAGAGCTCCAGCCCTCCTGACTTTAAGAAGAAGAAAGAAAATGATTTGCACGATGCTGGGTTTGAGTGCAGCTTGGTGTCTCATGGAGAACAATGGCCAGAACCCGGTGTATGGTCTTGCGATTCATGTAGCTTATGTGATTTACAATACTCGGTAATCTCTTGACTCTGATATGGATTTTTGCTTGTGGTATCAAATAGATTGAACAACACTGATAATAATAGAACACGTGGACTTTGCCCCTCAATTCCAATGCTTAGAAATTTATTCCTGCAAGATGTTACATTTTTGCATGCTTGTATGGGTTTCCCTGATTTCAATAATTCGTTGTCAATTACTCATTATTTGGTTATTCCTAATGGTCAGTTGGGACTTATAGTCATATGCTTACAATCCCTTGTTTATTTAATCACATCAGTCACCTTTAAATGGTTTTAAAGTGCATGGCTTTCTTTATATTTATATAAACATGAATTTATGTTTAGCTTTAAAGTCTACGCACGGTAATGGGGTTGACTAGCTGCTCTTGTGTCCAGTGCTTTAAACCTAAGTTCATTCCATCTTTGAGTTTCAAAGGATATATTTTTAAAGAAAAAAAGGATTTTAATTTGTCATTCTGATTATAAGTTTTGGTCATAAGGTTCATGGAGATAAGTGAAGTGTTGTTACTCAATGGTTCGGGCAGGTGATATACATATAAATATAATATGCGTATATATTCTAGTTTGGTATCAAGTTTTCAAACGGGAGTATTATAAAAATATTATGCCTTAGCCCTTAGTCCGTTTAAGTTTCCTGTGTCTTTTTGAGGATCATAAACAACGATTTTATAAGTTAAGTACACAGCATGCCTGCACCCCTTTGTCCTTGAACGAATGTTTAAGTGATACACGTGACTGCATGTTTAGGCATTGGATATACTTGAGGAGTAGCCGGATAGAGCGTTGCTTTCATGATGGTTGCAGGTGAGGACATATAAACCTTTGTGTACTTTACTGCCTGCAATACTCGGTTTAGACTTGGTACATGAAATTGAAATTCTTGTTTGGCATTGAATGCCGTTTGTATGTCTGCTTGCTGTGTGGAACTCCTT
Source organism: Turnera subulata (assembly GCA_028386065.3). Classification (NCBI taxonomy): domain Eukaryota; kingdom Viridiplantae; phylum Streptophyta; class Magnoliopsida; order Malpighiales; family Passifloraceae; genus Turnera; species Turnera subulata. The sequence continues at coordinate 47,965 of JAKUCV010000362.1, read as the reverse complement.
GTTTGCACTTTTGTGTCTAAGTGATGATGCTTTTGATGTGGTATGCCTGATTATGTGCATAGCGTGCCTGTGTGAATATGATATGCCGGTAGAGCATAATTCGTTTTGTTATGATTCAATAACATGGTATACTATTGTGGTTAGTGTGGTGATTTGTGGGCCGGAGGCCCGGACTTGAAAATAAAATATTAAATCCACACAACCCTGGACAATCATAACGTATGGCACACACATAACTCTTAAAGGATAACTGAGAATAACGTACTTAAGAATTCTACTATGGGCTGTTGACCGGTTGGTTCGAGCGGGAAGTGATACCCCTCGGGATTGCATGCGGGATAGCATGGTATATGCTGAAACACCCGTGTCCCAATTTTACAAATAAAATACTCAAATAAAGGAAAATACCAAAACACCCCTGAAACCCGGGACACGAAATCCAATATCAACAATATCCAAAATTCTCAATAAAAAGAGATGTCATAACAAACATAGTCAATCTGGCTTAGCAAGCCTCAAATCAAACCCGGCATCCTGCCGATACAACATCAATAGTAAATCCCGGCAATCCGCCGATAAAATAATCCAAAATCAATAATGACATCTCAATAAAAGTTCCAATGCAGCGGAAGAAGCAAACGAAGTAAAAATAAGAGAAACAAAACAACATGCATGCCGACTCTATGGATCCAACCGGGAGATCAAGCACAGCTACCTGCTGTGATAACCACGTTCGTACTCTGGAAGGAAGGAAAGTGACTGCACGCTATCTAAAGTCTGAAAAACAACGTTGGCGATTATGTGAGTCGCCTACTCAGTGAGCAATATATATCTAATTATGAGAGTGTGCAGATCAGGTCCGAAAGAAAAGAAGAGCAACAAGACAAGCATGCAAACATACAACAATCAGTACTAACATGCCAACACAATCAAGCAAACGGTTCATTACTCTCCATCTGTTGTGTGTTAAGTTTTCTTATTATAATTTATTATTCAGGGCCCCTACTGTGTGCTTCGAGCTCGGTCCCGTCTCATGAGACAACCAGGCATAAGCCCAAATACAACCAGGCACGAAGCCCAACATAACCATAGAGAGAGAGAGAGAGACAGAGAGAAAGAGGGAGGTAGAAAGAGGGAGGTAGAAGGAGGGAGGTAGAACCGGTCATTACAGACCCATATGCAAATCCGCATAACACTTGCTATTCCGCAAGCAAACCCGAGGGGTATCACTTCCCGCTCGAAACAACCGGTCATCAGCACACAGTAGCCTAACTTCTACTGTACATTATCCTAATTCACAAGTTATGAGTTTATGTGTGCCAAGAGATTGTGATTTAACAGGGTTGTGTGATAAAACAGCTCAATCGGATAACCGGGTCTCCGACCCACAATACATCACACCAAACACCCAGAATCACACCACATGTTATAATCCATAACTAATCCAATCATCCAGCTCATAAGCAAAAAGTACACTTAGGCACACAATACAGATTACAGCATGTTAGCAAACAAGCATGCAACTCAAACAAACCAATCCAACGAGCTCATGCATACAAACATAAAAA
>JAKUCV010000362.1:0-46333 GCA_028386065.3 Turnera subulata | reverse complement strand
GACCCACAATACATCACACCAAACACCCAGAATCACACCACATGTTATAATCCATAACTAATCCAATCATCCAGCTCATAAGCAAAAAGTACACTTAGGCACACAATACAGATTACAGCATGTTAGCAAACAAGCATGCAACTCAAACAAACCAATCCAACGAGCTCATGCATACAAACATAAAAAGACATATAAAGTCACCTCAACGACGATTGTCCTGTGGAGTTTTTCCCAAAACAGATCCTCCACCTCCCGAGGTGTTACCCGTGCCTGAATACCGGCACACATAACAAATTACAAACAATCACAATAAATAGTGCATGCATGATAACTATAATGCTCAACTGAGTTAAACCCGTCCCTAGTTAGCCAATTATGAAATTCCCGGGTCTAAACCCGACTTAATGTTCTCTCACCAAAACTCCGAGTATCGGGACCTAATGTTCACCGGGCTTAAGCCCAACTAAGTCCAATAAGTAGTTCCTGGGCCTATGGCCCACACATTATGTCCTCTACGGGTTTCCGGCCTAAAGTCCCATCTAAGTCCAAATTCGATTTCCGGGCCTAAAGCCCACTTCCTTAAGTCCTTATTAAACCAAGCATAGGATTGGGCTCAAAGCCCGTTACTTAAGTCCAAGGTCAGTCCAAGCCAAAAATTCCCGGCCTAAGGTTCTACCCGAGCCGGTTATTACCGGCCTCCTACTACTCACACTCTCGGTTTCCACTAAACACAATTAAGTACATAACCCAATTTCGAATTATTTGTACATGCCATGAATGAATACAAATTGTACATCCAGTATACCGTTAAAATGCCGAAAATCAAGACCCGAGCCTTCGCCGAAATATTCCCGAGCCTCGCCGGAAAATTCCCGAGCCTTCGCCGGATTCCGGTGATCTTCGCCGGAATTCTCCAAAAACTGCCAGCAACAATTAAACACAACAACTTTAAACGATTCCAACACAAACACTCATAAACCCCTTAAACGGGTTAGAAGAAAAATTTGATGAACGGATCTTACCCGGGATCCGAACACCCACTGTCCACGCCGGATTCCCAAAACCAAAGTGTACCACCAACAACGATTCACAGTTACAACGGCCACTGCCTGCGAAGAACCCACACAACCGAACCGCCGGCAACAACGCGACAACCACCACCAACAATCTACGCGACACAGCCGCCCACCACCAATACCGGCCACCAAAACACAAATCCACAAACACCACCAAGTCAGACCCGAAACCAACACAAAACGGAACAAAGAAAATCAGCCATCAAAACTACCCCAATTCGTCACCACCACCAAAAACAAACAAAAACGAATTAATTTGAGGGGAAGGCGACTGCGAACGCTTACCGGTATCAACTCCACGCTGCCGGCATCGGTCTGGCCTCGGGCTCACCCCTCTGCAACTCGCAACGGCGACGGTTTGAGGGACGTGCAGCGGCGGCCCAGTGTTTTTTTTGCGTGTGCCGAGAAAGCGAAAAAAGAGAAGAGGACGGGAGTGGAAGATGAGGAGTAACAGAGGGAGAGAAAACGAGAGGAGAAGGAAGAAGGGAGAGGGAAGAGAGAGAAAAGAAAAAGAGAGAAGGAAGGTAGGAGGGAGGCGGCGCCGGTTTGGAGAAGAAGAGAAAAAGAGAAATAAGAAAGAAGAAGAAAAGAAAAAGAAAAGAAGAAGGGAGTGGCCGGCTAGGGTTTGGCCGTTCCTAGTGGACGACATGTCGTTCCACTAGGCGCGGTCAACCCCCCTGGTCAACGCGTTTCTGTTTTTTTTTTTTTTAAACGTTACCAAAACGACGTAGTTTCAGGGAAATTACTTCAAAATTTAACTCTCAACCCCGAAACCCGATTAAACTCCAACGAAAGCCAAACCCGTCATACCATCGACTTAATTCTCATTTAACCAAGGTAAAATAATTTATTTCCTTGTCCAAAATCCTGAAATTCCTCAAGGGCAAAATTGGAATAAAAATTTCAAAAATTTCGAAAAATCAAATTATAAAAATTCGGGGCGTTACATATGCGATTTAGCATATGGGTCTGTGATGACTGGTTCTACCTCCCTCTTTCTATCTCCCCCTTTCTACCTCCCTCTTTCTCTCTGTCTATCTCTCTCTCTCACTTATTGAATTGGGCCTTGCCCTGATTATATTGGGCTTATGCCCTGGTTGTCTCATGAGACGGGACCGAACTCGATGCACATAGTAGAGGGCTTTAATAAAATGTTAAAACTCTAAAAACGATAAAGTATAACTATGATAAAATGATAAAAGACAAGTGATGGTTTGAAGTCTGTTGATGACTTGTGACATGCATTGTGTCTTGTTTGTGCACTATGATTGCTACTGCCTGATGCCGGTATGTGTGGTTGATTTGTATTTGTATACTTTGGTTTATTTGTTTGCGGTGAGACAGTGGTTGGTCTCACCCCCTCACAGTCTTGTCACAGGTTAGCTGATCGATAATCAGAAGAGCATATGAGCAGGTGGCGGTGCTTTCCTCCGCGAGTCGGATCTATAGGGTTCATTGCATGCATGTTGCTATGTATTTTTGTCTTCCGCTGCGTACTTGATTCCATTGTAATATTTATTGTTTGATTAAATGTTGATCATGTTTTTGATATCGTATCCCGGGTAGAAAGGGTAATTTGGTCTTTTCACATATTTTAATTAGTTAAACTGGACAAATTGGGATACGGGCGTTTCAAGAAGCATCTGACCGATGATATGGGACGTCGGAAGCAGTTATCTCCAGAACTAGTCACTCCGGGTCCACTCCATCCTCCAGTTGAAACTCCACGGTTGTTAGTCCAACCACGTCCATAAGTCATCTGCTGATATTGTCCTTGTCCAGCTGCAGGTGCACTAGCGGCAGGTACATATGGCTTCTTGTTCTGACTGGAAGGTACTTGTGGTGCATTTCTCTTCCGGCAATACTTCTATTGATCACGCCATGTAACTTCAGCCTTCTGAGCATCCCTTACCATGTCCTGATATCCAGCATAATCCTTGCATCCCATGATAACTCGGATGTCAGGATGTAACCTCTCCAGAAACGTTGGCATCTGGCTTTGGTAGTTGCTATCAGATCTCCAACATACAGGGACAAACGATCAAACTTCTTCTCATACTCTGTCACAGTCATATTATCCTGGCGCAATTCCAGGAATTCGCGCTGCATGCGTTCCTGAAATTTCTCAGTAATGAACTTGTCCTTGAACATGGCCGTGAACTCAGCCCATGGCATCACCACTGGTTTCGGCAGGTCTCTTCTATTAGATTTCCACCATGTTGCTACTTCTTCACGGAAAAGATAAGCGGCATAGTTCGCTCACTGATCAGTTGTGCACTTGATCTTAAGTATGACCCTGGCGATCTGACGTAACCACTCGTCCGCCTCACGAGGGTCAGTCGCTCCTGAGAAAGGCTCACCTCCAAGCACAGATAGCTTGGTAAAAACAGGGTCTTCGACTGGTCCCCCAGCTGTCTGTCGATCAAGGATCTGGGTCATCATATGCATCATCTGCAGGGACATCGGGTATGGCATACCTGGTACCCCATCGTAAACATGTGGTTCTTCCACGTAGGCATGCAGTTGACCGATTGACACTAGGTCCTCTTCCAAGTGCTGTTGGGCGGCATGCTGGTGTCCCTCAGCCGGATCCATCTCGTCCTTCCTATATGAAGATGTATGCATAAGTATCATATTTATAACATGTGGAGCAGGATATGCACAAACAATCAAACAACAACCAAGGACCTACAGCCTGCTCCGCTACCAAAATGAAACGCCCACATCCGTATTTACCGTTGTACACAGTAAACACGTAGGACCTATTATTTATCACAGAACCACAGCGATAAATACCACAAGCCAACAATAATAATAATACAACAACAATACTCGTCCCGGCACGGGGACATTATTACAACAGGCAACAGAAACAGAGAAATAACATGCTAGCAGCGGAAGTCTTAATACAATACAACAATAAGCAACAATATGAAAAGGATGCAACGCAGGATAGATCCGGGCCTGGCAGAGGGTGCCCACAGCTTCCCTCATATGTACTTGAACTACGCACAAACAAACTACGTGACCAGGTCACGCAGGCGAGGGGTGAGTCCGAAGTGCTCACCGGGTAAAATCCATAAGCAAACATACATATACAAGCATCCGATAATAACCAAGTCACATCAACAGCTATTAGCTAAGGTTCTCACAAACCCTAAATAACACACTCTGTGATTCTAGACACGTTATACCAATTTTATTATCAAGGCCCCTATCACTAGTTAAATGGTGGCCGTCGCCTGGTAGTCAAGCTAGCTAGCCCGTGGACCCCGCCATGGTATCTCCACGTATAACTGGCACAGACAGGGAACAGACCCCAAACACACTCTCCCCCAGTGCCTAAAATAATAATTGGTACAGACAGGGAGCAAACCCCAAGCACACTCTCCCCCAGCACCATAAAAATAAGGCTACCATCTGGCTGTTCCAACATTTAACTGTGATTACTAGATGTCTAAGTGTATCCATTTTTATTATCTCTTTACCCTCATCTAATTACTAAACTTCTATTATCCTACCATTATCTCATTATCCCGAGCAGGCTCTCGGCCTCTCCGCTCATCTGGATAATACGAACTTATCCCAAACTGTTATCTCATACCAGTACCCTCGGTACTCAACTCACACAATCCTCACAGTCAACAACAACAGTAATAGACTTACTTATACCAACAATTCCAATATCATCAATAACAACAACAGTAGCAATATTTCAACATCATTAACAGCATCAAACATCAATTTAACTCATCACACAACAAGCCATTCACAACCATAAGAATTATTCTAGCATATAACACACATAGTAAACAAACAGCAACTTGGTATTACGGGCAGTATATAAATATTTACCTATCCTCACCTTAGCCGATTCCTATTCCTGAAAGTCCCCGAAATGTCCCGGATCAGGCTCCTCGGGGTACTGCTCGTTATTTATTCCTATATCAAACAACAATTTATGCACACATAAGATGATATGCAAATGCTCGACTATTACTGTAAGTCGTAAAGTAAATACTGTGCCAATTCGGTACTCCCCCGGGTTATTCCCATTATCATCATAATTCACCATTTATTTTCAGGTGTCTAAATAATACCCTATTTATACCCGGATATTATTCCGGTATAATACTTATTTTGATAATACCCTTTCCATATTTATTTTCTATAAGTATGTACTTCCCAAAATATTTTCCATTACTTATGTTTTTTCAAAATACTTTCATTGTATATATATTTTTCAAAATTAATTACCATGCTATAACTATCTCGCCATAAGTATATATAAACATTATTCCCCAAAATTATTTCTCAAAATATTATTTCCACAAATTATTTTTATTTCCAAGTTATTCCAAAATTATACTTATTTTCCAAAATTATTCCCTTTTTATATTTTTTCCAGATTTTATTTCCTCTTCTTTTTTTTATTTGAATCGGACTGGGCCTAGCAGTCAAGCCCAAGGTCCAGGTTACCAGACCCAGGCCAAGGCTACAGACCCCACCACGGGCCCGTGCCAAAGCTCGGCCCAGCACCCCGGCAACCCGCGGCCTGACCCGGACAGAAACGGGTCAGCTCACCTACAGACCTGGATCTCCACGGGTTGACGGCGGATGGCGGTGCGGTCGCGAGCAGCTAGAGCAGGCAGCAGCGATGACGGGCGGACGACGTGAGGAAGGTGGCGACGACGGCGAGATTGCAGGCGGCGAGAGGAGAAATCTGCCGCGACTTGGGTCGACGGTGTCGCGTGAGGAGATGGCGAACTCGGGCGGCCTGCCTCGTCGATCTGCTGCGACTGGACGGCGGCGACACGAGGAGAAGGACGACGGCGGCTGCTGGTTGCAGGTGGTTGCTTGTCGCGAGCAGAGGAAGAGAGGAGGTGGGTGGTGTTCGGTGGTGCAGGTGGCGGCCCGGTTGGTTTGGTCGACACGGGTGAAAGGCGGCTCGGGGGAAAAAAAAAAAAAGAGAAGATGGGGCGATGACGTGGTAGAGGCGGGTTGGTGAGTGTGTTCTTTCTTCTTTTTTTTTTTTTTTCCTTCTCTGGTTCTGGTTTTGGAGAGGTGAGTTTGAAGTATGTGTGTTTGCAGGTGAAGTTTGCAGGAGGGAAAGGATGGTGGTGATGCTGGGTGGTATGGTGTTTACAGGCAGAAGAAAATGATTGTGGCGTACTAGAAAAGCAGAAGAAAAGCATGCAAAGCACTGGTAAGTCACGAGTATCACAGGAGTGAGCAGATTTTCACGTGCATACAGGAGGAGGCGGCTGCATAATTCAATTATGCAGTCGTGTCCCGTCCGGACCAGAAAATAACTATAATACCCCCTTGACTTTATTTCTGGTCCGTTATCTCGAGGATAAACTTGACTTTTCTCGAGATTCCTGGACCCGAAAAATTCCAATTTTGGTCCGTAAAATCCGCAGAAAAAATCCCGAGCGTGGGACAGAGCTCGATTTCGGAATTCGATGCATAATTTATCCTAAAATAATTATCCAAGATTATTTTTATATGGTAAATTACTGTACAAAGCATTTTACAGTTCCGGTAAAAATATAAATTTTTACCCGGGCTGTTACAAATATTCTCTTTGCAATAACAATATATATTGTTGTTACAGTTGTTTTTGATTTTTTTATAAAAATTTTTATATTTTAACATAGAGATTAAAAGAGGTAAATTAGTTTGATTTCCATATTTAGCCATTATATAAATTTAAAATTTCATGCGGGTACAATATTGTAATTATATAAATGATAAGATATGTTTTACTTCAGTAATTTATAGTATAGCCTTCATCAATGATAATTTTTATTTTAAAAAATATATTTTTACTATTATTAAAATGATAATGCTATCTCGCAAAAATTTTAAGTCTAAAAACTTTTAGGATAGGAAGAAAACAAAAAGGCAATGATAGATAGAAGGAGAAGTAACTCAGAATATATAATTAATTCCGATGCAAAGTTTAATCATACATGTGGAGATAGATCTATACCGAAAATATTTAACATATAGTCTTTTTGATAAATATATAAGGAGGCATATAAAATTTTCAAATTAATTTTCTAATATTCAAACAACTAATTTTATTGGCTTTTAAGAAAAAGAAAAAAACTACAATTGAAAAAAAATTATAAAATAATATTCATTGGCGTATCCTATGTTTCTCTCAAAATAAAATCAATATAAATAAAAATTTTAACTGCTTTATAGAAAGTTTTTAAATTTATGATTTCCAATTTGTTGAGAAAAAATATCCCCGAAGCAACGCGAGGGCCTCCCCTAGTTCTTACAACAACTTGGGTACACCACGAAGCGGTGAGGATTGCCCGTAGAAAATTCTTGCAGTTCCAATTGCCACCAAACTGGATAGTCTCTAGAAGCACTTTTGGTGAGGTTACTTGCCGCAGCAAAATTGACTGCCTCCTTAACTGAAGCAGCTTCTGCCAACGCTTCACCAAGGCAGGCAAAAAGTGTTCCATTAAATTTTTTCTTTTGTGTTATCTTGATAGAATACTTACATATGGCAATAGTATTCCCTGACTTTCAGGTCGTGATAGAAACGAAAAGAAAAAGAAGATAGACTTCCAGTTTGATTGCTTGGTGCTTTGAGCACTGCAATAGAGGTAGTGATGGAGAGACCTTTTCTTCTAAAATTTTTCTGGGTATTTGAAGAAAGTGGAGGAAAAAATTTCCAACTAAACTGGGAGTTGGAGAGCCCATCGAACTACCACAGCAAAGAGTGGTAAATCAGCCACAGTAGGTCACAGTGCATTTATTTTTTAATTAAATTAATTAAATATATATTCCATCTTTCTTTTTTAATTGGAGAGATGGAGAATAAAGGGTTTAAGAGAGAATTTCTACTCATTTTCAATTGTTCTCTATATTAATTCTCTCTTTTCCCTCACAATAAATAATAAAATATTCCTTGATAATTATAGTTTTTATTCAACTTTATTTTCTTCCAACTTTCATTCTTCCTCAAACTAGTCCTAAGGCATTGAAGGTTACATCTTCGGTCCAAATTCCTTCAATATGCATTAGGTCAAAAGCAATTTTTGGTCATTAAACTCAGTCTTTTAATGGATTTTGGTCATCTTATTCAATTTCAATGAATTTTGGTCATTGTACTCAACAAAAATCATGAATTTTGGTTTGCGGGTCAACCTAGTAAAGTGGAGCGCCATGTGTCATTTCTGAGTGGTCTACATTATCAGGTAGACCCCAAAGAAAGGGTGTACCCTCTTCGAACCGGATCGGTTAAAAGGCGAAACCATTTGCACTCGAAATGGGTTAAAATAAATTAAAAAATCCATTGAAATAAATAAAATATAAATTATTAAAAAAAATATTATTATTAAAAAATTAAAACAAAAAAATATAATATAGATCAGAAAAATAATTTTTTAAAAACCTATTTAATAATAATACAAATAATAATTAATTTTGCAAAGTTAAACATGGATTATTGAGCCCTAAAACAACAAAAATATTAAACAATAGAAGTAAAATCAAAATAATGAATGAATGATACCAAAAAAATAAAAAAATTAAGAGACTAATTTTTTAAAAATATAAATTAGGAAAATAAATTAAAAATATTATTATGAAGAAAAAATTAAATAGAATATAGAATATAAATAAAAAGTAAACTATTTAATAACCACATAAATAATAATTAAAATTTTATATTTAAACATACATCATTCCGGATGCAAACGGATTCGCTTTCTAACCGATCCTATTTAAAGCGGGTACACCCACTTTCTTTGGGGTCCATCTGATGATGTGGACCACTCACAAATAGACACATGGCGCTCCACTTTAATGGGTTGACCCGCGAACCAAAATTCATAATTTTTGTTGAGTATAATGACCAAAATCCATTGAAATTTGAGTACAATGGCCAAAATCCATTAAAAGACTAAGTTCAGTGACCAAAAATTACTTTTGACCATATGCATTATTGTACAGATAGTATTTTTCATCCTTATATTACTTGCCTTAAGCAAATTTTATCCCTCAATTGCAATTTAATCACATTTCATTCCTACATTCAAATTAATGTATTTAATTTAGTTGTTTTCCCAATGACCTCTCCAACCTCTTAAAGATTGATGATGTGGTAATTTTTCAACATAGCATTAGCGGGCCTATATATCAAACTCACACTCCGCACACGCCTTCCCCAATTAAAAAAATGAAATTGCTTCTCACCTATTTCTTTTCTTTCCCAAAAATTAATTTACGCAACACAAAATCTCAGTTATTGAATATTTCTCATTAAAAGATTTAATCATGTGACAAAAGACATATCAAGTTAGATTGATTCAAGTAGATTTAAGTTTGAGATGTTAACTCGCCGTGCTAATGTATCATAAAAGAATTACATGTCATAAGGGATATTGGAAAAGAAAGTCCAAGCTTAATACATTAATTTGGATATGAGGATAAAATATGATCAAATTATAATTGAAGGATGAAATTTGCTCAACACAAAAGATGCTCTTAGGCCATGCATTACATCCAACGTGTAAAGCTCACCAACCGTTTCTCAACCTTTATCCTTATGATGACGACGCCAAAAGCTAAGCATCTAGATTCAGATTAAAAAAAAAAGAAAAAGAAGGTAACAGCATCTAGAAAAGAGAGGTAGATTGATTAATGATTAAACTAAACCAAAAGCGTGATCATGGTGGGATTCATTCCTCACCCGAGAAATAAGTAATTTTAATAATATAGGGAAAGCATGTCCAAAGTTTAATGCTAACAATTTTTTATTCTGAGCGTACAAAGAAGAGAGTGCGAGGGGTCGTCTCGTCTCGTCTCATGATACACCCACCTTACCACCACCACCACATCAGTTCACTGTCTTTACCTTAATTTTTGCAGACATATGCTACTACTGCTGCGCCTTTTATTATTCAAATAATTTTCATACATGATAGTAACACCTTTGTTTTTCTCTCTTTTCATGTGTGTTCTTTCGAAAATGCGCATAAGGCTAACAGTCTATTTCTTGTTTACTGTTATGCATGCGAGGATTTACATATATATAAAAGGCACTGTACGTACAACGCTGATTCAATGGCGCCGCAAATTAATTAGTTACTTCCTTTAGGTACAGACTACGTAGAGACAGGTTCCTATCAAAGATCAAAATTTCGTTTAATAGACCAATATGAGGTCTAGATTTGAAGAGATGAGATCAATTGTGCTCGAACCAGAAAGAAAATGCTTGGAAAAAAACTCCTAAATAAGTCAACTTCCTTCCTGTTGTTTTCTTGAAAATATACTTTCCTTTTAAAGTCGTTTTCTAATGTAGGAGTATACCAAAAAAAACAGTCCTTCTGTACAGAATTCTGCAAAGCATTCTCTCGCCCAAAAAGTTAGGTTGATTTTTTTTTTTAATGTCGTTTTTTTATGTTTTTAAAGTTTCGGTGCATATATCAATCCAAGAATCAATTCCATTCTTTTCATAAATTATTAAAGTTATTTTACCATTATATATATTATCAGTGCCACATGCCACTTTCGGCAGTACGTGTTTTTGCTTATGTGTTGCTAATATAAAAACCGGACTAGCTACCCTTTTAGCTCTGACAACTTTTTTTTTTCTACAGAACCTATTTTTTTCTTATAATTGGTATTTCCACATCGAATAACTTAAGAGCAAAAAGGGATCAAACCAGATATTTATTTGGGAAGACAATTTTACTAAATAAATGACAGTATTGAACTGGGTATATTGCCCAAAAAGTTCATTTTCTTTAGAAATATACAAGAATTTACAATTTCAAACAAATAGAAGAACACATAAGTTTGGAAATTTGGGAAGTATTAAACCAAAACATTGATCATTTCCTTGGAAACAAATTCTAATAGAACAAATTAGGTACGGAAGATATATAGTTTGACGAGTACAAATTAAATAACAAGTAGTAGCTAGTGGAATACCAACGTGCGGTGATGTATTCTAATCGTCACGACCATTAAGAAGCTTTACTTAATATGGTGGGAAAAATATTTTTATTTTTAAATTTTAAAATAATATATATATTTTTTTCTGGACGGGTTAATTTGAATTCATTTCTTACTCGGGTCCTGCAATTGGTGCTGCGAACGCGTAGCAAAAAACTAAGGTCAAAGGAGTCAAAGGGAATAAAAAGTCCGTCCCCCACGTGGCGGCGTGCTTTCGTAATTAGTGTCATACATGACGTGGGTGTAAGGTCTGGGGTAACGCGGCCGGTTCGGTTCATATGAGTTATTATAACCAACCGTTTCAAAAACTCGGTTTTCGGCTCAGTCTCAGTCGCTTATTTTTCCGGTGTCCTAATGGTAATGGGCGCAGAATCAATTCATCGTAGCCTCATCTTCTTCTTTCAGACCAGATCCACAGTATCTATATCACGTGTTACCACAAAATAAGCTAACCATCACGTGTTAGTCATTTTGATTTGCAGGTGCGACAGGAATAAATAAATGGATAAGCTTACAATCGCAAAATCTTATACTCCTATCTGCTACAGGGATAAAGATAATGGGACAAATAAAAAGGGTTTTCCAGAGAGAAAAGCAAGTAGCGTCACATCTTCTCCAAAGGACCAAAGCTAATCATGGCTTCTTTTCCTTTGCATTCAAATTATGATGGGATAGTTTCAATGTATGTCTTGTTGTCAATCATTAATCATCCTTGAGTTCAACTAGTTTTATGCTTGCATATGGAAACAATCGATTTGTATATCATCAACCTACAAAGCCTACTTTATCAAAAAAAAAAAAAAAGGAAAAAGAACTTACAAAGCCTACATAAAAATGATGAGGATTTCTTTACGTATGGTTTTATCTATTTTAAAAGCACAAATAGACAGGAAAAAAAAATAATATAGTAGGCTAACGAACATCACTCTGAAGTACATTTAAAGTAAGTCTATATGATTTTATCAATAGGATTATAACTTATTGGTATTATTACAAAAAGTAAGAGGGCGAAGTTTTGGATTTGGATTCCACATTGAATATTTTTTTTTTTCAAACATATTTGATATGGTAAAAATGAAGATTTATAGATAAATTAAATAGTATTTTTTTTAAAAAATAGTACTCAATCAAGCAAAATTATGGACAAAATTGGACTTATCAGCTGAATCATCAAACTTCTCGAATACGTACAAGCTGATGGTGCGGTAACACATGTCCATCATTATTACAATGTAATTGTAATGCGAGGGGTGGAAAAGAAAAGAAAAGAAAAGAAAACAAATAGTACTAACGATAAACGAGTACTAGTTTGTTTGTTTTGTTCGTAAGAAGTAGACAGTAACAGTAACAACAAGAACGTGCTAGTATCCAGGATATTGCTTGCCACTTGCTCATTTGGCGCGTGGTTTACAGAACTGACAGAGGGAATCATCAAATTAGTACTACATACATGGGAAGAAAGAGGTAAGAATCTTCGAAACAAAATGGTCGGCGACTTCGCCCGTTGGTGTCACTCGCTCCGTCATCTCGAGTCTCCGACCCAAACAGTCAAAAGCCGTTACCGTTATACGCTCAGTAACTCCTCCGTCAACCCTCGCGTCTTCGCCTATATATACTCTTCAAACTTGGCTTCTTGTTCTTCTCAGCCTCTGCAAGTAAAGAGGAAACCTTTTAAAACCTAAAACCCAGCTCAACAACAGCCAGAAAACAGAGCCCACAAATTCAAGACAAAATCTTCCCTCTCATTTCTTGCTCCCCAAGTCTTCATACAATAAAATCATAAACTTGCCCCATCCTTGGCCTCTATATTTCTGTTCCAACTCCTTGCTGCTGCTTCTGCCCGAAGTTATAGCCTTCATATAGGTACTTACATCCTGTCTTACCTCCTCTTCGTTTCCTTCTTCTTATTCTTTGAATGCTGATTTTTAAGGAGATGTTGTTGCTGTTGATGGAACTGGGTTTTTTGTGGGTCTGCTTGTGGTGTTTGTCGATGTGGACTGGTGAAAGTTTATGGTTGTCTTGAGCTTGGGGCTATGGTGGAAATGAACTTTCTTATTTGATATATATCCTCATGTCTCATTGTTGATATTGATTATGAAGTCCTGGGGTGCTGAAAATTTCTCTTGGTTTCATGAAAATCGAATGGAAAACATGTTTGCTCTTGATTTCTCTTATGTGGAAAGAATCTTTTGGCTTTGCCAATTACCAATAGTTTCTGTTGCAGGTGAGCTAGATTTCTTTGTTTCTTTTTTTGTTATCATAGTTTGATTGAATGGATTCATTAAAAGTGTCGGAAATACAGCTAATTTTGCTTGCGTGTATGCAGTAACCGAAATGAATAGGACAGAATGGTGTATGTATTCTCTTCTTTTTTTTTTCTTTCTTATTCAAAAGTTCTATTCGTGTAAAAGGAGTTGGATGGGATAGATATTATTGGCGTTTTTGGAGAGAATTAGGACAAGAGTTTATTATGTTATTTGGTTTGGATCTTATTGATCAGATCTAACTTTTAACTGTTGTGTTAATTGGGCATGATTCACCTGGATTAATTCTCTATTAAGTCTTATGCCTGCCTGTAACAGCTTTATTCATTTGGAATTAAGCTTGTTTTTTGTGTTTGCAGGTTGATATTGTTTTGATTAGCTAGATTGGACACGAGGACTGTAAAGCTGCTATTAGTGGTTCACCACCTATAAAACCCCTCTTTTTTCTTACCCGCTGACCGAGCAATTGATGCTCAGCTTATAGTATGGACTCGCACCAGGCTTTTGGATACGGTGTTACTGGTGCGGGCATATCCTACTCTTCTTATCCAGCAGTTCCTTCATTACCTAATAGGCTCTTTCACTCCTTGAGATTTGATATAGGGAACTCACCTAGTTCACCCTTCTCAACTCAGTTCGATTGTGATACTGTTACTTCATTGAGCGATAGTCAGGAGCAATTCAGCTCCACAGAGAACCTTTCAGGATTTAGCCCTTCTCCTAACTCCTCACTAGAGTCCAATAGTTATATTCAGGGGACAAGTCCTTCTGTTGACTGTAGGCAAGAAAGTTTGCAACAATTTTCTGGTGGATTATCTTTGTCTCGGGATGCAAATTCTAGCCACGACATAAAACACACTTTGCAGCAATTGGAGACCGCTCTAATGGGGCCTGATGATGATGAAGACCTAACCATGCCTAGTTCTTCTCAGGGAAAGAGCAGCTGGCCGCTGGCTTCAGGGCACAAAACCAGGGGCTGCAGCCAGGAGCACCAGGGATCTCGTGTGATTCAACCTCAGCCAACCTATCATTCAAGGCATAGGCAGTCCAGTGACGGTGCTTATGTTGACAAATTCCAGAAAACGTTAGAAGACGGAAATTTATATAGTAACGCTCCTTGGAATTTGAAGCAATTGCTTATTGCTTGTGCTAAAGCTCTCGCTGAAAACAACATCATGGATTTTGACAAGTTAATTGAAAAAGCCAGAGACGCAGTGTCCATTACTGGAGAGCCAATTGAGCGTCTGGGTGCATATTTAGTTGAAGGGTTGGTAGCACGGAAAGAGTCATCAGGCGCTAACATCTACCGTGCCCTTAAGTGTAGAGAGCCAGAAAGCAAGGACTTGCTTTCATACATGCATACTATGTATGATATCTGCCCTTATCTGAAGTTTGGTTACATGGCAGCCAATGGTGCTATTGCTGAAGCTTGCAGAAACGAAGACCGGATCCATATTGTAGACTTCCAAATTGCTCAGGGAACTCAGTGGATTACACTCCTTCAAGCTCTTGCGGCAAGACCAGGTGGTCCTCCACATGTGCGTATTACTGGTATTGATGACCCTGTTTCTAAATATGCCCGCGGTGATGGATTAGAGGCAGTTGGTAGACGATTGGCTGCAATCTCTCAGAAGTTTAATATTGCTGTGGAATTTCATGCGGTGCCAGTATTTGCTCCTGAAGTCATTCCGGACATGCTTGATGTGAGGCCTGGAGAGGCTTTGGCTGTGAACTTCCCCTTGCAGCTTCACCACACTCCTGATGAAAGCGTTGATGTAAACAATCCTAGGGATGGGCTGCTTCGGATGGTAAGGTCACTAAATCCTAAGGTTACCACTTTGGTGGAGCAAGAATCAAACACAAACACAACACCATTCCTCACTAGGTTCAGAGAAACTCTTGATTACTACTTGGCAATGTTTGAGTCGATAGATGTAACACTGCCTAGGGACCAGAAAGAGCGAATTAGTGTGGAGCAGCATTGTTTAGCAAGAGATATGGTGAATGTTATTGCTTGTGAAGGGAGGGAAAGGGTGGAGCGCCATGAGCTACTTGGGAAGTGGAAGTCTAGGTTCACAATGGCAGGGTTCCGGCCATACCCTTTGAGTTCCTATGTCAATTCTGTGATAAGGAGCTTGCTAAGGTGTTACTCGGAACATTATACCTTGGTTGAGAAGGATGGGGCTATGCTGCTGGGTTGGAAGGAGAGGAGTTTGATATCTGCTTCTGCCTGGCATTGATGCTAGGAGGGCCATAGAAGTAGTAACAGTGTTATCTATTCTTTTCATTGGTAGGAAGGTCTATACACTATAGCTGTACACAGTGGGTCATAAGTACTGTCAGCAATGGCTTCATTAAATTCAATTGAATTGGTAGCATTTCTTTTTCTCTTTATAAGCTGATGTTGTATCTCATGCTGCTGTTTAATGGAAATGAAGGTTTCCTTCCCTTCCCTATTTCTAAGAGTTGAAAATATGTGTGGATTGTGGATTATTAGACCTGCTGCATCACTTAAAGAACGCGTTATTGCATTACTGCCTCGACGCACAAGCTTGAGGATCTGCAATCGGTGCTGCTCTCCATGTGAAGTAGTGTGTGTTGTGTGCCAGTTCACGTGAAGAAATGGTGATTTTATTATATAGTGACGTTACATCTCATCAAACACCGACTCTGTATATGTCATTTCTCTAACTTTTACCCTATGATTTATGTTGGGAAGGAGGCTTTACGAGGAGTAGATGTAGGTAGTATTTAGTTCGATCAACTTTTTCTTTTCTTAAAGATATACTGAGCTCATTATCTGACGAATAATTTTAGCGTTTGTAGTAGAGCCATACATCATTCATGTCGTTAGGCTTTTTGTTTGAGAATTTCTTTTTGCATTTTCTTGGGAAATTCTGATCTCATTACGTGGTACGTGGTTTAGAATTTAATTGAGTTATACATCATACAGCTAACAAGTACTTGTATCTGTAACGGAAAGAGTTATCAATGCCAAGTTTTCTTTTATTCCCTATATATATATATATTTATTAACAATTTACCTTTTTTGTTCTTTACTCTTTTTTTTGTGGGAAAAATGTTTAGATTAGGGGAAGTTTTTCTACACCATCGGTATTTAATTAACCAAATAAAAATGGAGATACTATCGAATCAACACACTAAATCAACCTCACTAGCTTTGCTCTCTACTTTTATTTAGTCGTATGGAAAATTCGGTGCTTACTCAAAATATGCACATATTCATCCATGTGGTAAATATTCAACATCTTTCATATTTTTTTTTGTTGTTGATAATGAACATGTTTCATAGTTTTTGCCAGGCCTAATTTTGGGAGTGGCTGACAGCCAGAGCGCCCAAGGTCGGTGGCAAACTCCAGAGAATAAATCTTTTTGGGGCAGTCCAGACCAGAGGCTTCCTTCAGTAATGGTGTTTTTGGGTTTGTAGGAAGGAAGGAAGGAAGTGACTGACTCGAAAATCGAAATGAGTGCTTTTTTGTGCTGGATCTGACTTTACGGGTGATGAGGGTCTTCCTGGGCTTCTTGCCCTCTGGGCCTATCATTCGTGGGCTTTGTATTTTATCTTCATCATATGTATCAAGTGGTAATTCAGATAATGAATATATAATGGCCTACTACTATTTTACTTTGCATAAAATATTGTCTTAATTAGAGTTTTTTCCTCCAACTCTTATATTTCATATTATATCAAAAAAAAAACTCTTATATTTCATAATTCTATTTGCATCTTTTCTTCTTCTTCTTCTTTTTCTTCTTCTTTTTTTTGCAATGCGGGCCCAGATAATATTTTCATGCATATTGTATTATTTTGTTTCAGTTTTTCTGTTAGAATTGTTTTATAATATATATATTCCAATAGTATTAATGTTATTATACAAGGATGTGTTGTTATTTCACATTTCCCACTTCAAGGTATTTTATTTTTATTACAGTGCAAAATCATGACTAAAACAAGATTGTCACTATTAAAGTGAATTTCTAACGCCAACCCGAAATAAACTTAATGGTTAAAGCAAGAACCTTAATTTGGCAAGCGAAGAAGATAAAGGAAGGTTGAATCTGCCTCTCCAAGTGAAAAACTTATATGACCTAGCTAGTACCCTTAGTTTTGGTTTGAATGGTACATTAACCTAATTCATCCCCGACGGAAGTTGAACATATATATGATATGTTCGATTGCAGTCACCTTCCGTCAACAACAACAACAACAACAAGCGTATGGCGAATTAAACTACCAGTCACAAGGCGTGAACGTCAGGTTATGTGGTCTCCTATCTGCCAATGGCTACTTTTACTTGACTATATACTTACACCTTAAAGAACGGCTTCATGCACGTACGTCAACGAACAAACAGAAGTTAGGAGCAATAAATGGAAATGGAATAGCGCAGAATGTGATGCATGTGTGGTTCCATATCTGCCACTGGTTATACCTCGCCTACCCCTCCTTCTCACGTGGCAACCCACCTAGCCGTCCGCCCAACCTAACCCCCTTCCCTTTCCCTTCCATAGACATGACCTTTTATTTTCCACATAATTATTTCTGTGCCTTTCTGGCGACCATGTCCTCCTTTTATTAGATGAATTGCCTTTTTTTTTTTTTCCTGGATCTAGTTGGTGCATCATAATATGAACGTATGTGCCTACTGCCTAAACATTTATGAACGATTAATACATTTAATCACATCGCTATTTGTTGTATTTGTTCCCCTGTGTGTCCTTCCTCTTGGAAAGAAATAACAAATTTTTGATAAAGGAAAGAAATAACAAATTAATCGCCTAAGAGGAAATAAGAAACCAATTTATGGAAAGAAATCATGTATTCTGATTCATGTTGTAATGGTTACATATGTAATAATCGTTTAATTACATTGGATAAAATTAATATGTAACAATTGTTTTCGATAGTTTATGAGGATTAAAATCTTAAAGAGTTTTTGAGAAAAAAGAATCTTAAAAGTTTGGTCTAATTCAATAGCAAATCTGTCTTTATCAGTTATTTAATTATTTTATGACTTTAATTTAATTATATGCGCCCTCTGGGATACCGTATACAAAAATCTTATTATATATACCCAACCAACCCTCTTCTTTAGCTACAAGTGAGAGCCAGTGGTACCCGGCAATAACTGCGGCCTAGTCATTCAAAGAAAACATAGGCTTCAAATTTCCTGGGTACGCAGCCGAAAAGACTACGGAATGGCCACCCCCACCGTTGAGGAGATCAGAAAGGCCCAGCGAGCTCATGGACCAGCCACCGTCCTTGCCATTGGCACCGCCACCCCATCCAACTGCGTCTTCCAGGCGGATTATCCTGATTATTACTTCAGGATCACCAACAGCGAGCACATGACAGAGCTCAAGGAGAAATTCAAGCGCATGTGTAAGTCTATTTCTTTTCTTTTTTGGTCAGAAAGGAGAAAAAACAAAGAGTCTATTTCATTCTGTCAATATACATGTCTTGTTCAGCTTATATATATCCTTGCAATTCACTGGTCTTCTTTTCCTTTGATCCAACTTTCATAGTAATTGTTTTCTTCTTTTGTCTTAAACACTTTAGAATGTTTGGAATTTTTTTTTTTTCCTTCTTTGAGAGCAGAAAATCTTAGAAGAAGTTAGGTGGGTTGCAAAGCCTTGTGACGCCGGTTTGTAACGCAAAGGATAAGCATTAATTTACTGATGTATGGGAAATTTTGTTTTGTGAAGGATAAATCTAATAATTGTATTCATTGTATTCGGGTACTTGGAATCGTATAGTTTTGTACTTGGTAATAAGTTTAACTACGTACAGATAATTTACCCCACATCCCCATGCACTTCTCTTGATTACTGAAATCTCTTAGATATCGACATACAGTATAGAGGGGAAGAGTGGAGAAATGTTATTTTATTGGTACATAAAAAGAGTAACAACTACTTTATTTGGTTACTAATTATATATGTACATGAATTTATCTTGTGCCATGCTACCCTAAATATGCAATTCTAGTTGAGTGTGTATTTTTTTTTTTGTTAATAAAATAATTTTCCGGAGCAGGCGACAAATCCATGATCAAGAAGCGCTACATGCACTTAACCGAGGAAATCCTCAGGGAGAACCCCAACATATGCGAGTACATGGCGTCATCTCTGGACGCAAGGCAAGACATAGTGGTGGTGGAGGTGCCAAAGCTAGGGAAGGAGGCGGCGGCTAAGGCCATCAAAGAATGGGGCCAGCCAAAGTCAAAGATCACCCATGTCGTCTTCTGCACGACCTCTGGCGTCGACATGCCCGGCGCCGACTATCAGCTCACCAAGCTCCTTGGCCTCCGCCCCTCTGTGAAGCGCTTCATGATGTACCAACAGGGCTGCTTCGCCGGCGGCACCGTCCTCCGCCTCGCCAAGGACCTGGCAGAGAACACCAAGGGTGCACGCGTCCTGGTCGTCTGCTCGGAGATCACCGCCGTCACCTTCCGCGGGCCCTCCGATACCCATCTGGACTCCATGGTGGGTCAGGCCCTCTTCGGCGACGGTGCTGCCGCCGTGATCGTCGGAGCTGATCCTGACACTTCCGTGGAGCGCCCCCTGTTCCAGCTCGTGTCGGCGGCGCAGACTATCCTCCCGGATTCTGATGGCGCCATTGATGGACACTTGCGTGAAGTAGGGCTCACTTTTCACTTGTTAAAGGATGTTCCCGGGATCATCTCCAAGAACATAGAGAAGAGTCTGGTAGAAGCGTTCAGTCCCATAGGTATCAGCGACTGGAACTCGATATTTTGGATTGCTCACCCGGGTGGCCCGGCGATTCTTGACCAGGTGGAAGTCAAGCTCGGACTCAAGGCCGAGAAAATGAGGGCAACAAGACAGGTCTTGAGCGACTACGGGAACATGTCAAGTGCCTGTGTGCTGTTTATCTTGGACGAGATGCGAAAGAAGTCGGCGGAGGAAGGGAAGGCCACCACCGGCGAAGGGCTGGAGTGGGGGGTTCTGTTCGGTTTTGGGCCGGGCTTGACCGTGGAGACCATTGTGATGCACAGTGTCCCCATTGAAAACAACTCTTAGATCTCATTTGGGTTGGTATATCGGCCGGCTACCATAGAAATAAGTTTATGGTGCTCCTCATATAAAATCTGTGCTGTGTACTCCTTGCCCTTAATTTCTTTTCTTTTTTTGTTTGTATTCTTTTTTTTTCCTGTGCTATATTTGTGCTTTACTGTTGGAACATTATGTGTATTCCACGGATTATAATGGATAATGAAGTTGTAGGCATGGGCGTTATTTGTTGAAATTTTCAAATGTTTGGGTTTTGTCTCCAAAACTTGTGCAAGTATGACTTTGGAAACCTTATTCTAAAAAAAAAATTGCCTTTTGTGAAAATTCTAGTGCTACTGATCAAGTGTTGCAATGCGTTACGGTTGGCGAATGTTGCCAAGGTAACTTTTACTCAACAACATTAATTACTCATGCTAAAATTGCGTTTTAAGGGTAGATAAGAACCATTCATGAGCAATATGTTGCCGGACATTCGTGGATTTGAGAAGTCGGGTCGACAAAAAACTCGGGAATCATGGGACAATCAGAAGGCATCATCAATTAGATCTCCATTGGCAGTGAGGGGTTGCTTTGGATAAAACTTCCCCTCATGAAAGTTTTTGAGACGTTAAGGAGCTTTCAGATTGCCGCAAACGAAGTAACTAATTAATTTGCGGCGCCATTGAATCATTGTTGTACAGTGCCTTTTATATAGTATATGTAAATCCTCGCATGCATAACAGTAAACAAGAAATAGATTGTTAGCCGTATGCGCATTTTCCAAAGAATACACATGAAAAGAGAAAAACATTCGACAAAAAAAAAAAAGAGAAAAACAAAGGTGTTACTATCATGTATGAAAATTATTTGAATAATAAAAGGCAGCACTGGTAGCATATGTCTGCAAAAATTAAGGTAAAGACAGTGAACTGATGTGGTGGTGGTAAGGTGGGTGCATCATGAGACGAGACGACACCTCGCACTCTCTTCTTTGTACGCTCAGAATAAAAAATTGTTTGCATTAAGCTTTGGACATGCTATATTATTAAAATTACTTATTTCTCGGGTGAGAAGTGAATCCCACCATGATCACGCTTTTGGTTTAGTTTAATCATTAATCAATCTAAAAAAAGATGCTTTTATCTTCTTTTTGTTGTAAATAAATTATAATGAATGTCATAGTTACCATCAGTAAAATTTATTTCTACCATACCTGAATTTATTTTCGGTAAATTTCTTTACCCCTCACCTAACATCCAATTGGATTTATTTCTTTGGCCATTTACCTTCCTTAATTTTATTTTGTCATAATCTTAATGTCATCTTCCTTTACCTAATATCCTTTTGTTTTTATCTTATTAAATTAATCATACTCATTTGTTTTTATCCTCCCATTTTTACCTATAAATACCCCCTTTATTTTCATATACACATACACCTTTGATCACCATAAGCTTACTCTCTTCAAACTTTCATACACCTCTCTTATTCTCCTCCCTCCATCATTAGTTTATTATTCCTATTTTCATATTATTATTACTTCCAAAAGTTGTATTATTATCTTGATCAAGTTTGATCAAGTTTGTATTATTCAATAAAGAGTGAATTCCTTCCTTCATTTTATAACAAGTTATCAGCACGAGTCTCTATCCTACCAAAGGTAATCATTTCTAAATCTTTTCTTATTACTACTTTGATCATTTTCTATTATACATATATAGTATTTATATAGCTGAAAGATTTATCGAGTAAGCGTATATACTATATAATTTTTATTATTATTATTTCTCTTTATATTTGTGTTATATTTTGTTATTATTTATTTACTGTTATAATGGCAAACCTTACAAAACTTGAATTTGAGGCCCTAGATATTTTCGGAAGAAATTATCTGTCATGGGCACTGGATGCAGAAATGCATTTAGATGCTATGGGCCTGGGAGATACCATAAAATCTCCTTAAGATAAAGGAAAAGCTATATCTATTCAAGAAAAAGATGGGACTAGTCAAGATAAGGCAAAAGTTGTATCTAGTCAAGATATGGCAAAAGCCATAATCTTTCTACGTCATCATCTTCATGATAGTCTAAAGACGGAGTATCTTATTGTCAAAGATCCTACAGATCTTGGGAAAAATTTGAAAGAAAGATATGATCACCTGAAGATGGTCATATTCCCAAAAGCTCGTTATGCGTGGATGCATCTGAGGCTGCAAGATTTTAAATCTATGTATGAATATAATTCAGCTATGTTTTGAATAAGCTCTCACTTAAAATATGTGGAGAAAGTGTTACTGATGGTGATATGTTAGAAAAAACATTCTCCACTTTTCATGCATCCAATGTGCTCCTGCAACAGCAATATCATGAAAAAGGTTTCACAAAATATTCTGATTTGATTTCTTGCCTCCTGGTAGCCGAACAAAATAACGAGCTATTGATGAAAAATCATGAGTCTCGCCCCACTGCTTCTGCTCCATTCCCAGAAGCGAATGCAGCAGTACATGATAATTCTATTCGTGGCCGTGGAAAAGGTCGTGGCCGGGGACGTGGGCGTGGACGTGGAAGGAACAATTTTAATCACCGTGAGCGCAATATTTATAACCATGGCAAGGTCAAAGGAAATGCCAATGATGCCAAATATAATGATAAGAAAAATCACGAGACAGCCTGCGATAGATGTGGCATGACAGGTCATTGGTCTCGGGCATGCCGTACAGCGAAGCACTTAGTAGAACTTTACCAATCATCTTTGAAAACAAAAAATAAGGGTGTTGAAACAAATTTTGTTCAAGATGATGACCAAGATGCTGCCTTCCAGTCCGACTCATGTTTTGATATTGATGATTATCTTGCTTATCCAGAAGAAGCAAGCAAGAAAATGAAGCTAGAATAATCTTGTTGTCAGTTTCTTTGTATTTTACATTTATGTTCTTATTTATTGTTTATTTCTATTAATGTTCTTAATTTTCTTTTAATTTGTAATAAATTTCAGTTCAATATTAGTTTCTTATGCATGTTTTATTTTCTTTTATAAAGATATGAACATTCAACTATATGGTTCCAAGAACAATGGCTCAAATATCTGTCTAGCAGACAGTGCAACAACTCATTCCGTATTTAATGAACGAAAATATTTCTTTACTTTGAAATTTGAAAAGGCATATGTTAGTACAATCTCTGGTAGTACAAAAATAATTGAAGGCTCTGGAAGAGCTCAAATTCTACTACCGAAGGGAACAAAAATAATTATTAAAAATGCTTTGTTCTCTTCAAAGTCTCAAAGAAATTTTTTGAGTTTTAAGGATATCCATTTAAATGGATATCATATTGAGACAATGAATGAAAGAGATGCTGAATATCTCTGCATTACAAAAGTTACTACTACAAGTAATAAACAAGTTGTGGAAAAATTACCCGTATTGTCCTCTGGATTGTACTACACAAATATTCGAGTCATTGAAAGTTATTATGCCCAGCCAGAAGCTGGCACCAGCCTGAAGCTGACTAATGAGTTAAAAATTTGGCATGATCGGTTGGGCCATCCCGGATCAATAATGATATGCAGAATTATTGAAAATTCATTTGGTCATCTATTGAAAAACCAGAAGATTTTTCAATCTAATGAATTTTCATGTGTTGCTTGTTCACAAGGAAAATTAATTATCCGGCCTTCATATGATAAGGTTGGTTCTGAATCACTAGCATTTTTGGAAAGAATTTAGGGAGATATATGTGGGCCTATACATCCATCGTGTTGACCATTTAGATATTTTATGGTTTTAATTGATGCATCAACTAGATGGTCCCATGTGTGTTTGTTGTCCTCACGCAATTTGGCATTTGCGCGCTTATTGTCCCAATTGATCAAATTGCGGGCACACTTTCCTAATTATGCAATTAAGACTATACGTCTTGATAATGCTGCTGAATTCACCTCTAAGGCGTTCAATGACTATTGTATGTCAATTGGAATTGTGGTTGAACATCCTGTAGCTCATGTTCATACCCAAAATGGTCTTGTAGAATCGTTGATTAAACGCCTCCAATTGATTGCTAGGCCATTATTGATGAGATGTAAACTCCCCGTTATTGCCTGGGGACATGCTATTTTGCATGCAGCATCACTTGTGCGCATCAGGCCAATAAGTTATCATAAACTCTCCCCAATTCATTTGGTTCATGGTCACGAACCTAATATCTCCCATCTTCGGACCTTTGGTTGTGCAGTATATGTGCCAATTGCTCCACCACAGCGAACTAAAATGGGTCCTCAAAGAAGATTGGGAATATATGTTGGATATGAATCTCCATCAATTATAAAATATTTGGAACCAACAATTGGAGATTTATTTACAGCAAGATTTGCTGATTGTCATTTTGATGAAAATGTTTATCCAATATTAGGGGAAGAAAATAAGTAGCTGGATAAAGAAATTAAATGGAATGCTATATCATTATCAAGTCTTGATCCTCGAACAAATCAATGTGAACTTGAAGTTCAAAAGATAAGTCATTTGCAAAATATAGCAAATAAATTGCCAGACGCTTTTACTGATATCAATAGAGTGACTAAATCTTATGTACTAGCTGCAAATGCTCATGCTAGAATTGATGTCCCCGAAGGACAACTAAAGATTGCAAATGAATCTAAAGCATGCCAGAAGCGTGGCAGACCACTCGGTTCCAAAGATAAAAATCCTCGACATAGAAAAGGAGCAAAGATACAAGATGGCTCCAACGAGGTAATAAAACCTCCTGTAGAGGTTCAAATTGAAAATCCTCCAGAAGAGGAAAATCCTCCAGAAGAGGTTCCTGACGTAAATGATAATGTTCCAGAAGTAACTCAGGTACCTGAAATAAGTCAAAATAATGAGATCTCAATCAACTATATTATGTCAGGAACAAGATGGAATCGACGTGAAATAATCATCGACGGAATTTTTGCATATAATGTAGCACTAAATATTATGGAAGGAAATGAGGATTATGAGCCTAAATCAATTGATGAATGCCGACGTAGAAATGATTGGCCAAAATGGAGAGACGTAATTAAGGCTGAGTTAGACTCGCTCATGAAGCGAGAAGTTTTTAGGCCTGTAGTTCCAACACCTGATGGTGTAAAACCGGTCGGTTACAAATGGGTATTTGTGCCGAAAAGAATTGAGAAAAATTAAATAGTGAAATATAAAGCACGGCTTGTCGCACAAGGCTTTACCCAACGACCTGGTATTGATTATGAGGAGACATACTCCCTTGTGGTGGATGCAATAAATTTTCGGTATCTAATTAGTCTGGTAGTACATAAAAAATTAGAAATGCGTCTAATGGATGTTGTTACAGCCTATCTCTATGGACCTATAAGCCATGATATATACATGAGAGTCCCTGAAGGACTCAAGTTGTCCAAAGCAACTAATTTCCAGGATGTATACTCAATTAAATTGAAAAGATTTTTATATGGCTTGAAGCAATCTGGACGTATGTGGTATAATCGTCTCAGTAAATACTTGATAAAAGAAGGCTTCAAAAATGATTCCATATGTCCATGTGTTTTTATTAAAAGGTCCATGCATAAATATGTCATCATTGCTGTTTATGTTGATGATTTAAATATTATTGGAACTCCTGATTCCAAAACCGTGCATTGTTTAAAGAAAGAATTTGAGATTAAGGACCTTGGAAAGACAAAACTCTGTCTAGGTCTTCAAATTGCGCATTTGGAAAATGGGATCTTTGTCCATCAGATACATTATACCGAGAAGGTATTGAAAAGATTTTATATGGACAAAGCGCATCCAACAAGTACCCCGATGGTTGTGAGGTTGCTTGATCAAAAGAAAGATATTTTCAGACCTCGAGAAGATGATGAAGAGATTCTTGGTCCGGAAGTACCATATCTCAGCACGATTGGAGTTTTAATGTATCTTGCTACTAATACAAGACCTGATATATCTTTTGCTGTCAGTTTACTAGCAAGATATAGTTCTGCCCCAACTCGTAGACATTGGAATGGGATAAAAAATTTTTTTCGATATCTTCGGGGTACAATGGATATGGGATTATTTTATTCATCCGGGTCCAACCCCGATCTAATTGGTTATGCAGATGCAAGTTATTTGTCTGATCCACATAAAGCTCGGTCACAAACAGGCTACTTGTTTACTTATGAAGGAACTGTTATATCGTGGCGATCCACAAAGCAAAGTATTGTTGCCACCTCTTCAAATAATGCAGAAATTGTAGCCATACTTGAAGCCAGTCGAGAGTGTATTTGGCTAAGATCAATAACACAACATATTCGAGATTCTTGTGGATTGGATAGTGGGAAAGACGTTACAATGGCCATTTATGAAGATAATGCTACCTGCATTGCTCAATTGAAAGAAGGATACATCAAAGGCAACCGGACAAAACACATATCACCAAATTTCTTTTTCACTCATGATCTTCAGAAGAATGGTTATATTTGTGATCAACAGATTCGCTCAAGTGACAATTTGGCAGACCTCTTTACAAAATCACTGCCTACTTCAATTTTTGAGAAGTTGACAATGAAGATTGGCATGCGACGACTTCGAGATATTAAGGGAGGCCAAAATGAGGGGGAGTAGAATACGCACTGCACTCTTTTTTCCTTCACCAAGTTTTTATCCCACTGGGTTTTTCTTGGTAAGATTTTTAACGAGGCAGTTTTTTCAAAGCGTATTCTACCCAAAGTACAATGACATTCAAGGGGGAGTGTTGTAAATAAATTATAATGAATATCATTGTTACCATCCAGTAAAATTCATTTCTACCATACCCGAATTTACTCCCGGTAAATTTCTTTACCCCTCACCTAACATCCAATTGGATTTATCTCTTTCGCCATTTACCCTCCATAATTTCATTTTGTTCTAATCTTAATGTCATCTTCCTTTACCTAATATCCTTTTGTTTTTACCTTATTAAATTAATCATATTCATTTGTTTTTATCCTCCCATTTTTACCTATAAATACCCCCTTCATTTCCATACACACATACACCTTTGATCACTATAAGCTTACTCTCTTCAAACTTTCATACACATCTCTTATTCTCCTCCCTCCATCATTAGTTTATTATTCCTATTTTCATATTATTATTACTTCCAAAAGTTATATTATTATCTTGATCAAGTTTGATCAAGTTTGTATTATTCAATCAAGAGTGAATTCCTTCCTTCATTTTATAACACTTTTTTTTTTTTAATCTGAATCTAGATGCTTAGCTTTTGGCGTCGTCATCATAAGGATAAAGGTGAAGAAACGGTTGGTGAGCTTTACACTTTGGATGTAATGCATGGCCTAAGAGCATCTTTTGTGTTGAGCAAATTTCATCCTTCAATTGTAATTTGATCATATTTTATCCTCATATCCAAATTGATGTATTAAGCTTGGACTTCTTTTTCAATATCCCTTATGACATGTAATTCTTTTATGATACATTAGCACGGCGAGTTAACATCTCAAACTTAAATCTACTTGAATCAATCTAACTTGATATGGATTTTGTCACATGATTAAATATTTTAATGAGAAATATTCATTAACTGAGATTTTGTGTAGCGTAAATTAATTTTTGTGAAAGAAAAGAAATAGGTGAGAAGCAATTTCATTTTTTGAATTGGGGAGGGCGTGTGCGGAGTGTGAGTTTGATATATAGGCCCGCTAATACTATGTTGAAAAATTACCACATCATCAATCTTTAAGAGGTTGGAGAAGTCATTGGGAAAACTACTAAATGAATACATTAATTTGAATGGAGGAATGAAATATGATTAAATTGCAATTGAGGGATAAAATTTTCTTAAGGCAAGTAATATAAGGATGAAAAATACTATCAGTACAGTAGTGCATATTGAAGGAATTTGGACCAAAGATGTAACCTTCAATGCTTTAGGACTAGTTTGAGGAAGAATGAAAGTTGGAAGAAAATAAAGTTGAATAAAGACTACTCCCTCTGTCACTTTTTTATTGACGCTTTAACCATTTAGAATTGTCCCAAAAATATTGTCGCTTTAGAATATTTGATGAGCATTAAATGATCTTTTTCCCATTTTACCTTATCCTCATAATACCAATTTTTTTTTCTTTGAGAATCAAATTAATTTTCTATTGCAAACTGGGTTAGGATAAGTCCTAACAACTTTACAGAAGCAAAGAGCAACAATACAAACAGCAAAGCTGTACAAATCTAAAGAGATCTATACTGAACGTTTAGTCCCCAAAAAGAACAAAGTGTTGCCATCTCATGCGATAGAACTCGGGGCTTCAATTGAGAGAGACCTTGGAATCTCAGTTTCATATCTGCACATATATCAGACACAATGCTGTCAGGAGAGTGGGAGCAGCCCGTAAAGTATCGACGGTTTCTCTCACGCCAAATATGATAGATGCAGACAGACCAGCCAACACGAAAGATCATAGCACGAAGGTTCCTTTTCTGCAAATAACTCTTAGCCCATAGGAATTCAGTATGCCAATTCCCTACCATTCTAGAAACATGGCATAGAGAAAGAATACGGGACCATATAGAGGAGGAATAGGGGCATGCAAAATAAAGATTGTCTCTGCTTTCTAAGGAAGCAGGACATAACAAGCAAGAAACATTGGAAGTTACCCCCCATTTCAGTAATCTATCTCGAGTTGATAACCGATCAAGAATTACTAGCCAAGTCACAAAATTGTGTTTAGGGATATGCCCCGGAGACCATATGTTTTTAAACCAATCCACTCTGCCATGTTTGCACCGAATAGAATCCCATGCACTTTTTACAGTAAATTTGCCCCAAGGGGATAGTGACCATACTACTTCATCAGGGCACATAGTTGGCAGGATACTAGTAGCCTCTGTTTGGAGCTGAGAAATGAGTGGAGAACGAGATGAAGGCCAGGACCAATGTCCAAATGAGATTAGGGAACTTACTTTGGCATGGAGAGGGATTTTTGAACAAGCAACAAGGCCAGGTCTCACAAGAGAGCTTAAGGAACCCCTCAGTAACCATGAATTCCACCAGAAAAAAGTATTACAGCCATTACCTATTACATGTGTGCAAGCATTGGCGAAAAGACTCCTTAACTTCAAAATTTTCCAAAGACTCCAGGAGCAATACCAGATTCTTTGATTGTCTCTATTATCTTTTTTAAAATAAGGGATAATTTAGTCTTAACTTAATATAAAATTGTCAAATTTATACCTATTAAATGCATTTCTTAATATGTGTGTAGATACCTTAAACGTCAATAAAAAAGGGACAAAGGGAGTATAATTATCAACGAATATTTTATTGTTTATTGTAAGGGAAAAGAGAGAATTAATGTAAAGAACAAAATGTATCCTTCTTTTCCTTTATACTCTCCTCCTCCCTCTTGTAACTTTTTGAATAGAGTTTCCCTAAATAAAAATCCAATCTTTATCATAGATTCTAAACTTTTTTTGTTTATTTCTAAATATACAAATTTTTTGGTCATATCAAAAGGAGAAGTATATTTTCAAGAAAACATGCAACAGGAAGGAAGTTGACTTATTAAGGAGTTTTTTTCCAAGCATTTTCTTTCTGGTTCGAGCACAATAGATCTCATCTCTTCAAATCTAGACCTCATATTGGTCTATTAAACGAAATTTTTATCTTTGAGAGGAACTCTCTACGTTGTCTGTACCTAAAGGAAGTAACTAATTAATTTGCGGCGCCATTGAATCATCGTTGTACGTACAGTGCCTTTTATATATATGTAAATCCTCGCATAACAGTAAACAAGAAATAGACTGTTAGCCTTTTGCGCATTTTCGAAAGAATACACATGAAAAGAGAGAAAAACAAAGGTGTTACTATCATGTATGAAAATTATTTGAATAATAAAAGGCAGCAGTGGTAGCATATGTCTGCAAAATTAAGGTAAAGACAGTGAACTGATGTGGTGGTGGTAAGGTGGGTGTATCATGAGACGAGACGACACCTCGCACTCTCTTCTTTGTACGCTCAGAATAAAAAATTGTTTGCATTAAGCTTTGGACATGCTTTCCCTATATTATTAGATTACTTATTTCTCGGGTGAGAAATGAATCCCACCATGATCACGCTTTTGGTTTAGTTTAATCATTAATCAATCTACCTCTCTTTTCTAGATGGGTATTGCTATCATACCCGAGGAAAGATTGTGGGTAATGTTACCCCAGATGATGTAGACAAATAAAATTACTGTATTTGGATTTGTGGGCTCGTTAAAAATAAAGTATACTTCATATTCAATAATGTTAAATTGCAAAATAGCACCTGGCTTTTTGCATTTTGCATTCTTTGGGCCAATCCATTATGGATAGGTCTTGTTTGACGTGCAGTAGCCTCATCAGCCCCATTACTTAGCACAAATGATTAAAGCTTACTAAATTTTTCAAAAATTAAAATCAAATATCTTTTGAGACAACCTGACACGTATTTACCATTAATTACGGTAAACACGTGGTCATATTATTATTACTAAGATAACATCCAGGATATACAACAAAGTCAAATCCGAACATAAGGTAATATAGCACACCACACACACGTCACCCGAACACGGGGACAATTATTACAAATAGCAGACACTCAGCAACCAACAGCAGCAGCAAGAAACACACTACAGCAGCGGAAGACTTGAGAATAATAACAGCACACCACAAAAGAAAGATGCAACGGAGTATGGATCCAGGTCTGGAAGAGGATACGCCGCAGCTTGCCTGCACGTTCCTGTACTAAAAGCAAATCAATCTACGTGACCGAGTCACGTAGTGAAGGGTGAGTCCGAAGTGCTCACCTGGTAAAATCCACAAGTAATAATTAATATACAAGCATCCATAATAACCAAGTTGTCAAGAACAATTAATACAAGTCAAGACATAACATTAACCGTACCTACGCTCACCGGTTATCTTTCTAAGCAACTAACCTGTTAGACTAGTTCAAATTTTAATAACAGGGCCCCTATCACAAATTAAATGTTGGCCGTGCCTGGTAGCCAGGTTAGCTAACCCCAGGGTACTCCCCGTTAAACCATAACATCACAAATCACGAAGTATCATAATAACTGAGTCCCACAGTCCTCGGCTGGGAGTCCCGCAGTCCTCCCTTTCAAAAATAAATTCATATCACAATTCTCAAGATGACTACCATCTAGCTGTACCAATACTTAACTGTGACTATCTAACTGTCTAGGTGATACTATCATTATTACTCACTGTCATTTAAATCCTCGTATCCTATCCCGAGTAGGCACTCTGCCTCTCAACTCGTCTGGATAATTTAATCAAGTCACAGATACTCACGGGACTCATCACACTTCTCAACAACAACATCAACAACAATATCAGCAACTCTTAACACAATCCATCAATCATTCACAGTCAACAAATTATTCACATCAAGACATAAACGACAATCAACAAACCACAACTCGGTATAACGGGCTGAATATTAACAATTACTTGTCCTCACCTTAGTTGTTAAATTCCTCGGGAATTTTGCGCTCGGGTTCCAAGTCCACGTTCACGTTCTCTTCACCTAGATATATTAACATACAATCACATAAATGCACAACAAAATGATATGTATGTATTTATCTAGTATGGTACCGTTATTCCATAATTAATAATTTAGATTATAGATCCATTATGTGTGTACACTATATTTTATAAAATATTATTTGAAAATATATTCAACGGTCCATAACATATAACTGTCCTTCCCATTACGTGTATGTATATAAATGTATATATATATATTTCCAGAATACTAATTATAAATAAATTGGAATTATTTTGTGTATGTGTATAGTTATAGTAAGACCCAGGTTATATTTTGGGTCAACAGTTTCAGCTCACAAGGCTTGAGTGCAAGCCCAGGTCACAAGACCCAGTCCATAACTCAAGGCCAAGACATGAGCCCACTGCTCATCCCATATCCGAAAACCCATCAGCCGAGTCAACTCGACCACCACTCACCGAGTTCGACTCCCCCAACCGGTTCTGCAACCGGAGCAAGAGGAGAAGGGCGACGCGAGGAGGACAGGGGCGGCGCTGGCAGAGCAGGGATGATTTTATAACCAAAAAAAAGAAAGCAAGTAACTGAAGCAGACAAAGAACAGGATAAAGATGTCTGCCGTAATTGAGCTGAATTATAGAGGGTTACTATTATACGTGCATGATTAGCAGAAAAATCTAGGCTAGCAAAAGACTTTTATGCCCTTCCAGTTCCTCTTGGGTTTTAAATTAATCTAGGGGTGTAATCGTCTTTTCACACTTTTACCAATCCGGAAAATTCCAACTTGTCCCGAAAATTTCGTAAAAATATCCGGGGTATGGAATAAGACTCGGAATTGGAATCCGATGCTCGGTTTACCATGAAATAATTACCAAAGGTTAATTTCTCACGATAAATCACTATGCAAAAGAATTATGGTCGCGGTAAAACGTAAAATTTACCTGGACTGTTACATCTTTACGCTAATTTATCTTGGTTGTGCAAGTTGAATATATGGTTTGACATGTTATAACATTATACTTTTATGCTTCTAGCGTGATAGAGCAGTTGAGATGTTTCCTAACAATATTTTACCGTATTTATTTTAAAAACAAACATTTTACTATAACTTATGTCGTATCACATTTTTGTAATCATAAAAAAAATTCTACTAGCTTTTTTATTTATTAAAAAATTATTAGTCTTCTTATAATCATGAAAATTTTATGAATCTTTCTACCACATTGATACACATCACATTCAATTATGTTATAAAAAAACCCTTATAATTAGCCAAAAAAAATTGCAATAAATTTAAATTTTAAGCTACAATATAGTCAAATAAAATTTTAAATGTTTTTAATGAAATAATTTTCATAAATATTATATAAGGAATTTTAAAGTGGTGTACAATAACATAACCATATATTTGGTTTTTTTTTTTTTTATACAAGCCTAAGTTATCTAATTCCTATAACCCACCCATACTCCAATATGAACCAGGTAACCTTGGTGAAACCAATGACTTCATGTCAGCACACTACATTGGAGCTCGCCTTATTATTTGGTTTTGAAGTATTTAATTAGACACACACCAGTAGTAATGAAATTAATTGATAATTCTAATATAGTCTGTATTGTTCCAATACATGCGTCGAGTCTCCAACTGAAAATTTGTGTTTATATCAAATTAGGAAACTAAATTAGGAACGATGTGTGGCCAACAATCATCATATTTCCAAGTGCATAAGTAAAATAATATTCTGACATGAATAATGTTGCCAAATAAAAAAAAAACTTTTATGAACCAATAATTCCTCCCTAGTTTTTAGTTCTAAAATTACTAATTTTTGACATAGATAGCCTAAATGATATTATATGTTAATTAAGTAAAATTAGTAAATAAGATTTTATTCTAAAAAAATTTGGCACATATAAATTTCTTAAAAGGTTATTTTCTTAGGAAAAAAAAAAGATTATTTGGGAACCCCGAATTTGAATTCGGAGGCGTGGGTGCATTAATAGGGATGGCAACGGGTCGGGGTCCCCGCGAGGGAAGGTTCCCCGCCCCCACCCCCGTTTTCGAAATCTTCCCTCGTTCCCCATTCGGAAAAAAATTGCCCCCATCCCCGTTCCCCGCGAGGACCTCGTTTCCCCGATTTCTAATATAAAAATAATTAGTTATTTATTTATTAGAATAAATTAAATTTAATAAATAAACAAGATTAATTTTTTGGCTTATAAAATAAAGACATTAATAACATAGTAGTATCTTTAATGTTAATTGCATATTAGAACGTGAATATTACAATATTACAACAATAAAGGTTGCCTTATGCTACTGTACCAACGTTAACAATTATATCCATTGTTATCAAACCAGGACTGGCCCGGCCGGTTGAATAGGGGTAACCATGACCCAGATACAAATTCGAGTTTTTTACCCTTCTGGGTTGTATCCTCTAAAAAACCGCCGGGTCATGATGGATTTTTCTGGTTTTATTGACTCGTTTCTGGTTTTTTTCGGGTCAAAAGTCAATGATTTCAAAAAATATCTTGGTCAGATCATGATCAGACCTTTGGTTGGACTTTATTAAAAAAATTTATATATTTTTACTATTATTTCCAATACCGGCTAGACCCGATTGGACCCCGATTAGACCTCTAAAATTACGACCCGGCCACTGAAACGGGTCAATAGTCGGGCCATGTTTAATAACCTTGATTATATCTCAAGAATAATTTTTAATATGTAATGAGACAAAATGATTCAAAAATATATTTTAGCATTTTAGATATATACTAATCAATATATTCCTCAAGGATAACTTTGTATTTTTGCATATATCGGGTCCCCATGGGTCAGGGGAACATTCCTCGTCCCTGTTATCAAATTTCCCACAGGGCCAAAATGTCCCCCACCCTCGTCCCCGTGGGGGTAAAATTGCCTTTATCTCCGTTCCCCATTCGGGGATTCCTTGCGGGGTCCCGCTAATTTGCCTCCATTACCATCGGTAGGTGCATACTTTGGAGTTTGGAATGGAGTTCAAATTGTGGGTAGGAGGTGCAATTTTGGTAAGTTTCTAAAATCTTAGAATAAGTAAGATTTATATGTATATTGAAATAAAAAGAAAATGTAGATATTAAGTTTAGACTACATATAAAACTCATACTATAATCTAATCTCTTAAAGACTAATAAAAAATTATACAAAATTCTAGAAAGAACCAAACTTACTTTTATTAATGAAGTTTATCATTTTTAAGAGTCAATAATTTCATACACTGTTTGTATTTGATTTAATGCAGATATTAAGTTTAATTTTTCTAAAACTCTCTTGACTTATATTTGTAAATAGTGATTTTTATGGTTTAAAAAATAACTTGAGTGTTAGAAAATAAAATGATAAATAATTTTAGTTGATTATGACTTTCCTGGTTATTACATAAACTTTTTAATCTTACCAAAAGAATTAGAATATATCATGATAAATTTCTAATTTTTAATATAAGTATTATTGACATAGTATTAAGTACTTTTATGCAATATTACATAAAAAATTAATATTTAATTAATTTGAGAAAATATTATTAAATTAAGTAACATTCAAATTTTATAAAGAAATGATATTATGTGTTAGTTAAATATAATTTGGTAAAATAGTTGAATTGGATACTATTTTTTCATATTTATGTTTGAAATTTGAATTGTTTAATGGTTGGAAACAGTAATGTTTTATAATTTTCTAACATTTATTTTTCTTGTTTCAAAAATTTTGATGTACCAAAAGAATATTTTTGGGTTTCACCGCAACTTATCACTCGCGAAATGTAAGGGAGCGCGTTGGCAAAAGATTTGGCACTCACATGTTACGGTTGGAGTGCAATTTTGGAAAGTTTGTAGGTAGTTCTATAAATAAAAGAGTTTTAAAGAATGTGCAAGTAGCACTGTAGCAGACAAAAATTAAAGGCAGACTCTTTTTATTGGTCCAACTAGGCACGGGTAAGTTTACCCAGCATTTTGCCCAGGGTAGGATAGAATTACCCTTTCTTGATGCTTTTACCTTCTTTTTCTTTTTTTTTTTAATCTGAAGCTAGATGCTTAGCTTTTGGCGTCGTCATCATAAGGATAAAGGTGAAGAAACGGTTGGTGAGCTTTACACGTTGGATGTAATGCATGGCCTAAGAGCATCTTTCGTGTTGAGCAAATTTCATCCTTGTTATAAAATTGGGGGATGAAATTCAGAGCACCATATAATTGAAGCTGAATCTTCAGAGCTCTTGGTAGGTTTTCATTTAGTAAAGACATATTAAAATTCGGGAAGAAAGTGAGCCCAAGCTTGATTAAGGCGATAATACAACCTTGATGGAAGTAATACACTTTTAATGGTGATAGTACAACATTGATAATAATATGAAAAGAAGGATAATGAACTTAGATAGAGAGGGGATAGAAAAGAGAGGTGTATGAAAATGAGAAG
Source organism: Turnera subulata (assembly GCA_028386065.3). Taxonomy (NCBI): domain Eukaryota; kingdom Viridiplantae; phylum Streptophyta; class Magnoliopsida; order Malpighiales; family Passifloraceae; genus Turnera; species Turnera subulata. The sequence goes on along the minus strand of JAKUCV010000362.1, from coordinate 9,975 downwards.
AGAGTGAAGTTTTATGATGGGCTGTAAGTATATGAAAGTGAAGTAATGAAGGAGTATTTATAGTTGGAAATGGGAGGATAAAAATAAATAAGTATGATTAATTTAAAAAGATAAAATCAAAGGGATGTTAGGTAAAGGAAGATAGTAGGATTAGGACAAATGAAATTATGAAGGGTAATTAGCCAAAGAGATGATTCCAAGTAGAAGTTTGGTGTAAGGGTAAAATATTTACCGGGAGTAAATTCGGGTACGGTGAAAATGAATTTTACTGGATGGTAATAATGACATTCACACAATTTATTTATAACACTCCCCCTTGAATGTCATTATACCTTAAAAACCTTACCAAGAAAATCCAATGGGATAAAAACTTGGTGAAGGAAAAAGAGTGCAGTGCGTATTCTACTCCCCCTGATTTTGGCATCCCTTGATATCTCGAACCCTCCATAAACCAATCCTCTTCATCAATTCTTCAAAAGTTGTAGTAGGAGCTGATTTTGTAAATAAATCGACCAGATATCACTTGAATGATTCTTTGATGTATCCTCCCTTCAACTGGGCAATGCAGTTAGTATTATCTTCATAAATCGTCTTCAAAACTTCTTCCTCACTAACTAATCCATATGAATCTTGACTATGCTGCATCATAGATCTTAGCCAAACACATCCTCGGCTCACTTTGTGTATGAACACAATTTCTTCGTTATTTGAACAGGCGACAACGATACTTTATTTCCTGGTTGTCATGATACTTCATGTATCTGCCTGTGCTTTATGTGGATCAAATAAGAGATCTGCATCTGCAAAACCAGCTATATGCACCTTGGCCTCACAAGGTTAAAATAATTCTATATCCATTATACTTCAAGATAGTGGAATATATATTTAGATATTTCATTACATTCCAATATATATATGTCAGAGCAAAGTTATATCTTGCTAATAAATTTACCGCAAAAGCTTCAGGCTTTATGTTACTAGCAAGATAAATTGCACTACGATACAGTACTTCCGGATCAATCTAATATTTTCCAGAATTTTCATCTCAAACACTTCCTTTAAACATAGCACGACTATGGAAACTTCTTCAGGAGTTCCAATATTATTTAAATCACAAATAAAATTAATGAAAAATTCACACGTAGATGAAGATACTGCAACAAGATCTAAATCATCAACATAAATAATAATAATAATAATAATAATAAATTCACACATATACTAATTAAATAAAACATATAGAGCATATATGCAAGAATAATTATACTACACATATCCAAATTGGTATGAACCATGTAAAGATCAGTTTAGTTTAATTGAATATATATATCCCGGGAATTAGTTGCTTCAGGAAACATGAATCCTTCAAGGATTCTCATGTATATGTCATGACTTATAGATCCATATAAATAGGCTGTTACAGCATCAACTAGACGCATTTCTAGCTTTCATGTATTGCCAGACTTATCAAATACTGAAAAGTAATTGCATCCACCACATGGGAGTATGTCTCCTCTTAATCACTACCAGGTCGTTGGGTAAAACATTGTGTGGCAAGTAGTGTTTTTATGTCTCACTATTAAATTTTCTTTTCGCACAAATACCCATTTATAATCGACCGAATTTTACACCATCTGGTGTACGGACTACAGGTCCGGAAAACTTCTCGCATCACAAGCGAGTCTAACACAACCTCAATTGCATCTCTCTACTTTGGCCAATTATTTCTACGTCTACATTTATCAACAAATGTAGGTTCATGATTCTCATTTTCTTCCATAATATTTAGCGCTAATTATATGCATAAAATTCCATCGACGGTTATTTCACGTCGGTTCCATCTTATTTCTGACACAGTATAATTGATCGAGATCTCGTCATTTTCATTTATTTCAGGTACCTGAGTTACTTCTGGAACTTTATCAATTGTTTAAGAAACCTCTTCTGGAGGACTCTCCTCTTTTTGAGGAATTTCAATTTAAACCTCTACTGGAGGTCTTATTTTCTCGTTAGGGCCATCTTGTATCTTTGTTCCTTTTTCTCTATCAAGAATTTTTAACTTTAGGACCGAGTGGTATGCCACGCTTCTGGCATACTTTAGATTCATCTGCATTCTTTAATTGTTCTTCAAGAACATTAATTCGAACAGGAGCATTTGCGGCTGGTATATAAGATCTGGTCACTCTATTTAATTCAATAAATGTGTATGGCAATTGATTTATTAAATTTTTGCAAATGAATCTTCTTTTGAACTTCAGGTTCACACTAATTTGTTCAAGGATCAAAACTGGATATTGATATAGTATTTCAATAATCTTTTGATCCAACTGCTTATTTTCTCCCTCTGATGTTGGGTAAACACTTACAAAAAATTGACAATAAACAAATCTTGTTGTAAATGAATCTCCAGTTGATAACTTCAACTATTTTATAACTAATAGAGATTCATATCGAACTTATGTTCCCAATCTTTTTTGAGCACCCACTTTAGTTTCCTGTGGTGGAGCAATTGGTGCATAACCAAAAGTCCGAAGATGGGAGATATTAGGTTCATGACCAAGAACCAATTGAATGGGGAGATCTTATGATAACTTGTTGGCCTGATGTGCACAAGTGTTGCTGCATGTAAAATAGCTTGTTCCCAAGCAATAATTTCTCATTAGCAATGGTCTTGCAATCAATTGGAAATATTCAATAAACGATTCACCTAGATCGTTTTGGGTATGAACATGAGCTACATGATGTTCAACCATTATTTCCAATGATAAACATTAATCATTGAAGGAATACAAAAGTATTATCAAGACATATAGTCTTATAAAATAATTAGGAATGTGTACCCGCAATTGGCTTAATTATCAAAGTAAGCGCGCAAAATGCCAAATTGCGTCTAACACACAATATACCATCTAGTCGACGCATCGATTAAAACCATAAAATTACCTAGATGGTCAACATGGCGGATTTATTAGTCTGCGTACATATCCTTGAATTATTTCCAAACTTGCTGGTGATTCTAGACCAACCTCATCTTAGGAAGGCCGAATAATTTATTTTCCTCCGCAGCAAGCAAACACATGGAAATTCATTGATTATAAAAACTTCTGGTTTTTCAATGAATGACCAAATAAAATTTCAATAACTCTATGCATCATTATTGATCTGGGATGGCCCAACCGGTCATGCCAAACAAGAAATCCATGAACCAACTTCGAGTTGGTGCCAGCTTCAGGCTGTACAAACTATGTATTTTAATAATTTAAGAAAAATTATTTGCCATCTTCAGGCTGTGCAAACTATGTATTTTAATAATTTAAGAAAAATTATTTGCCAGCTTCAGGCTGCTATGTGCCAGCTTCAGGCTGGATATGATAACTTTCACCGACTTAGATTTTGTATAGTACAATCTAAAGGATAATGAAGGTAATCTTTCCACAAATTGTTTGTTACCTGTAATAGTAGATTTTATAATATAGAGATATTCAAACATCTCTTTCACTTATTGTCTCACCGTAATATTTGTTTGAATATTAATAAATTCCTTTGAGACTTGAATAAAATATCCTTTTATTATTTTAAGTAGGAAAAATTTTGCTTTTCAGGAGTATAATAAAGTTCATGCTCTTCCGAAGCATATTATTCTATAGTAAAATTTATGCTCTTCCGGAGCTTAAATATATGCTCTTCTAGAGCATAGTAAAATTTGTGCTCTTCCAGAGCATATTAATCCTTTTCTTCTCTTTTTGAGATTGGACTGTCATATGCTACTTACAAATAATTTCCATTTATTAAATACGGAATGTGTTGTTGCATTGTCTTCAGGACAAATGCCCGAGTCATTATTCTTGAAAAATATAATTTCATATTTACAAAAAAAAATTCAACAGAATATAACATATTGTAAAATAAATACAAGTAAAACTAAAATATAATTTATAATATGATAAAATATAGCACATAATGACATAATAAAACTAAGCATAAATTTAAATTAAATTTTATTTTGTAGTTTTATCTTTAAATATATATTCGCTTGCACCTTCAGAGTAAGCGAGATAAATAGCAATATCCAGAAATAAATCTATCTGGAAGTTAATATCATGGTCATCATTTTGAACAAAGTTGGTTTCAATAATATTAGATTTGTCCTTCAGGACATTTAGTAAAATTCTACCAAATGGCTTGCTATACGATATGTTAACCAATGGACTGTTCAAATGGCCAAACCAAAATTATCATTATATGGTTATATTCACTTCAGGGAATGGAGCAAAGCCAATTAGATAGGGTTCATGATTTTTCAATAACAACTTATTATTTTGTTCAGTCACAAGGTGGTATGAAATTAAATCAAAAAATTACGTGAAGGCTTCTTAATGATATTGCTACTACAGGAGCACATTTGATGTATGGGAAATGGAGATTTTTCTCATATCAGCATCATAAATATATTCTCCATACAATTTCATCTGAAAATTTATTGGAAATAGCAACCTCAGATGCATACACTTGTAATAAAATTTGGGAGAATAACCATCTTCTGGTGGTCATAACTCTCTTTTAAATTCTTCCTAAGATCTGCAGGATCTTTAACAGTAAGATATCCAGTCTTTGCTTTATTTCCTTCTTTTATTGTGTCTTCCAGACTATTAGCATTTAAATGCATTTTAGCATCTAATGCCCATGATAAATTTCTTCCGGAAATTTCAAGGGCTTCGAATTCAAGTTTTATAATATTGACCATAATAACAGTAATAATAAAAAGATATAAAAATAAATATGAAAGCAATACAAAAAAATATGACATAAAATATACAATATATATGCTTACTCGATAAATCTTTTAGCAATATAAGTAGAATAATAATTTAGAATATGTGTTATATATGCTTACTCGATAAATCTTTTAGAAATAATAATAACATAATAATAAGGAATAAATAATATATACGCTTAGAAATAATAATAACATAATAATAAGGAATAAATAATATATACGCTTACTCGATAAATCTTTCAGCTATAATAATAGCATAATAATAAAGAATATATAACATATATAGAAAAGATGAAAGTATAGTAATAAGGAAAGTTTTAGAAATAAGTACCTTAGTAGGATAGAGATTCGTGCTGATAACGTGTTATAAAATTGGAGGATGAAATTCACTTCTTGATGGAACAATACAAGCTTGATTAAGGCGATAAGACAACCTTGATGGAAGTAATACACTTTTAATGGTAATAGTACAATATTGATAATAATATGAAAAGAAGGATAATGAACTTAGAGAGGGAGATAGAAAAGAGAGGTGTATGAAAATGAGAAGAGAGTGAAGTTTATGACGGGTTGTAAATATATGAAAGTGAAATAATGAACGGGTATTTATAGTTGGAAATGGAAGGATAAAAATAAATAAGTATGATTAATTTAAAAGGATAAAATTAAAGGAATGTTAGGTAAAGAAAGATGATAGTAGGATTAGGACAAATAGAATTATGAAGGGTAATTAGCCAAAGAGATGATTCTAAGTAGAAGTTTGGTGTAAGGGTAAAATATTTACCGGGGCTAAATTCAAGTATGGTAAAAATAAATTTTACTGGATGGTAATAATAACATTCACACAATTTATTTATAACAATCCTTCAATTGTAATTTGATCATATTTTATCCTCACATCTAAATTAATGTATTAAGCTTGGACTTTTTTTTTTCCAATATCCCTTATGACATGTAATTCTTTTATGATACATTAGCACGGCGAGTTAACATCTCAAACTTAAATCTACTTGAATCAATCTAACTTGATATGTCTTTTGTCACATGATTAAATCTTTTAATGAAAAATATTCATTAATTGAGATTTTGTGTAGCGTAAATTAATTTTTGTGAAAGAAAAGAAATAGGTGAGAAGCAATTTCATTTTTTGAATTGGGGAGCGCGTGTGCGGAGTGTGAGTTTGATACATAGGCCCTTTAATGCTATGTTGAAAAATTACCACATCATCAATCTTTTTAGAGGTTGGAGAGGTCATTGTGAAAACAACTAAATAAATACATTAATTTGAATGTAGGAATGAAATGTGATTAAATTGCAATTGAGGGATAAAATTTGCTTAAGGAAAGTAATATAAGGATGAAAAATACTATCAGTACAGTAGTGCATATTGAAGGAATTTGGACCAAAGATGTAAACTTCAATGCTTTAGGACTAGTTTGAGGATGAATGAAAGTTGGAAGAAAATAAAATTGAATAAAAACTACTCCCTCTGTCACTTTTTTATTGAAGCTTTAACCATTTAGAATTGTCCAAAAAATATTGTCGCTTTAGAATATTTGATGAGCATTAAATGATCTTTTTCCCATTTTGCCTTATCTTCATAATACTAGATTCTTTGATTGTCTCTATTATCTTTTTTTAAATAAGGAGTAATTTAGTCTTAACCTAATGTAAAATTGTCAAATTTATACCTATTAAATGCATTTCTTAATATGTGTGTAGATAACTTAAACGTCAATAAAAAAGGGACAGAGGGAGTATAATTATCAACGAATATTTTATTGTTTATTGTGAGGGAAGAGAGAAAATTAATGTAGAGAACAATTGAAAATGAGTAGAAATTCTCTCTTAATGTTATAAAATGGGGGATAGAGTTCACTTCTTGATGGAATAATACAAGCTTGATCAAGGTGATAATACAACCTTGATGGTAGTAATACAACTTTAATGGTAATAATACAACTTTGATAATAATGATAATGGAGAATAATAAAATACAGATAGAGGGAGATTGGAAGAGAGGTGTATGGAATGAGAAGAGAGTGAAGTTTACGATGGGTTGTAAGTATATGAAGTGGAGGAATGAATGGGTATTTATAGTTGGAAATGGAAGGATAAAAATAAATAAGTAAGATTAATTTAAAAAGATAAAATCAAAGGGATGTTAAGTAAAGGAAGATGATATTAAGATTACGACAAATGGAATTATGGAGGGTAATTAGCCAAAGAGGTAATTCCAAGTAGAAGTTTAGTGTAGTAGTAAAATATTTACCGGGGGTAAATTCAGGTACAGTAACAATGAATCTTACTGGATGGTAACAATGACATTCACCATAATTTATTTATAACACTCCCTTTTGAATGTCATTGCACCTTAGAAAGAATACGCTAGGGAAGAACAGCCTCGTTAAAAACCTTACCAAGAAAAACCCAGTGGGAGAAAAACTTGGTGAAGGAAAAAAGAGTGCAATGCGTATTCTACTCCCCCTGATTTTGGCATCCCTTGATATCTCGAACCCTCCATGGACCAATCTTCCTTATCAACTTTTCGAAGGTTGTAGCAGGAACTGATTTTGTAAATATATCTGCCAGATTGTTACTTGAATGAATCTTTGATGTATCCTCCCTCCAATTTGGCAATGCAGTTAGCATTATCCTCATATATCGTCGTTGGAGCATCTTCTCCCTCCAATTGGGCAATGTAGTTAGCATTATCCTCATATATCGTCGTTGGAGCATCTTCCCCATTGTCTAGTTCACTTGAATCTTGAATATGCAGCATCATCGATCTTAGCCAACCACATTCTCGTCGTTGGAGCATCTTCCTCATTGTCTAGTTCACTTGAATCTTGAATATGCAGCATCATCGATCTTAGCCAACCACATTCTCGACGGACTTCATGTATGGCTACAATTGCTACATTATTTGAAGCAACAACGATATTTTGTTTTCTGGTCACCATGACACTTCATGTATCTGCCTGTGCTTTATATAGATCAAATAAATGGCTTACATCTGCAAAACAAATTTTATTCTCCTTGGACTCATAAGGTTAAAATAATTTCATGTTATATCCTGCTAATAAGTTTATCTCAAAAGCTTCAGGCTTTATGTTACTAGCAAGATAAACTGTGCTACGTTATGGTACTTAAGGACCAATCTTTCTTTTCGAGATTTTTCTTCTCGAACTCTTTCATTAAAACGTAGCACAGATTTGGAAACTTCTTCAGGAGTTCCAATAATATTTAAATCACAAATAAAAATGAATAAAAATTCATTTGTTGATAAAGATACCACAACAATATCTAGATCATCAATAACAATAATAAATTCACACATATATCGCTTAAATAAAACACATAGAGCATATATGCAAGAATAATTATACTACACATATCCAAATTGGTTCAAACCATCCCAGGAATTAGTTGCTTCAGGCAACATGAATCCTTCAAGGATTCTCATATACATGTCATGACTTATGGATCCATATAAATAGGCTGTAATAGCATCCATCAGACGCAATTCTAGATAGTAATCTACCTGATATAAAAAGGTAATCCAAGACGAGTATGACGCTTCTAAAATTTTAAAAATAATCAAGGATAAAATCATAATTTCCTATTTATTTTTATTAAATTATAAAATATTTTGATTTATCTCTTCTTTAAACTAAATATAATCTATTATCTATATATTAGTACCCAAATAAGTGTTTGGGCTTTTTTAAGTAAAAACATATTAATAATTAACTTACCATTATTTTGTATACATAACTTACCTTTTTCATTTTGTTTACTTCCTTCAAAATTTATTTAACTGCTACACAATGCAATATCCTATAATTAAGGATCTAGTTTATAGAAACACAAATGCCAATAATTTTATGATAAATTTTGTATAATTCCTTTTGCCAAACCATTATTTTTTTAAGAATTTAAATTAAGAAAAAATAATTATCTAATAAACTTCAGGTTTAAATCATATCTAATTATTATTTTATTTTTTGAATTTATTTAATAACTTTAAATTTAATTATATGAATTTTTGTACTAATCGATTGATATTTGGCCGAGATTCAATTATTTTATGTATTTGTATAATATCAATTAAAAAATTGTGGTTAGCAATTATTGATTGACCTTTACAACTAAGATTTAAAGTATGATGTCATTTTAGTTCATAATATTTTGTTTAATCAAATTATAAAATTATATTTTATTACATCTAAAAAATTTATAATATACATTTTTATATATACTAAAACACCCCGACCCAAATTTACCCAACATACAGTAATTATCGGACAAGAGTGCCGTCACGTGGCACAAATAGTAAATACAACAGAAAATCGGCCCAATGGCTCAATGAAACCACATATCACCCGACCTCGGGGATCTTAATAACAATAACACAGCGGAAGCATTTATAAACTCAATGACAATATATGCAAAGCTCGTTGCAAACTAATGGATCCAAGTCCTGTCCGAGGGTACACTGCAACCGCCGAAATGCAATCCTGATCTAATCTGCAAGGACTGTGTGAGGGGTGAGACCAACCACTGTCTCATCGATAAACAAATAAACCGAAGTATACAAGCAATCGTAATAACATCAAGCATCACAATAGGATAACATCAGGACAAATGAAGAAATTTAGCGGAAACACAATACCCCAACATCACGCATGAATATAATACACAGGAGTGGTAATAGAGCAGTCACAAGTATAACAAAATACAATATCCATCATGCAGGAACGGCATTACTTAAATCATAGCATCACGAATAACATCGACAACAATGATGTGACTCCGCAACTCCACACCTGACCGGGACATACCATGTGACCTCCTGATACTAAACTTCAAAATTAATTTAACCAATTTCTTTCCTGTTAGAACCTATGTCTTCATGGTTCACTTATTACAGGTTTTGATAAATGACAAACCAAGATCATAACCAAGATGAAACAAAAAGAAATCAAGCAAACAAGTACTCAACCAAAGTGATCAAGAACTCAAGTAAAGATATGATCAAGAGTTGAAGTGCAAAGAAAAGCAAGAGGAGTTAGGACCTATTTGTACAAGGTAAAACACTCAACTTCTCTTAGGCATTGGCTCAAACAAAACACATTTCAATCATACAATTCATTAGCATGATTTCAAACATAAAGATGTGTTTTTAGTCCAAAACA